>CAUYPK010083510.1:0-26082 GCA_963574355.1 Loris lydekkerianus | reverse complement strand
GAGGATAGGTCTAAGAATGTCCTGGAGAGCTGGTTTAGTTGTGGCAAATTTCTTCAACATGTGAATGTCGTTGAAGTATTTAATTTCTTCATCATAAATGAAGCTCAGTTTAGCTGGGTACAGGATCCTGGGTTGAAAGTTGTTTTGTTTTAGGAGATTAAAAGTTGATGACCATCCTCTTCTAGCTTGAAAGTTTTCAGCAGAGAGATCTGCAGTTATTCTAATATTCTTCCCCTTATAGGTAAGGGTTTTCTTTCATCTGACAGCTTTCAGTATTTTTTCCTTCATATTAACTTTAGTGAAATTGATTATGATGTGTCTTGGGAATGTCTTATTCGGGTTGAGTTGTGCTGGATTTCTGAAACTGTCTGCTATCTGAATTTTGGAGTCTCTTGGCATAGCTGGAAAGTTCTCTCTTCATAATCTCATGGAGAAGAGAATCTGTGCCTTGTGAAGCCACTTCGTCACTTTCTGGGATCCCTATAAGACGAATATTGATTTTCTTCAAATTATCCCAGAGTTCTCTGAGAGAGAGGTCTGTTTTTGCTCTCCCTTTCTCTTCTTCTTTGAGGGTTTGGGAGCGTCAAAAAGCTTTGTCTTCAATGTCAGAAATCCTTTCTTCTGCTTGCTCCATTCTGTTACTGAGGGATTCTACTGTGCTTCTCAGATCTTTGTGGCATACAACTTCTTGTCTCAATGTTTCAAAATCTTTGGTCATTTGGTTTTTGAATCCGTTGAATTCTTGAGATAACTTTTGGAATACTAATTCAATCTTATTTGCTATCCAGATCCTGAATTCAATTTCTGACATCTCAGCTATTTGTTTGTGCATGGGGTCTTCTGCTGTTTCTGCTCCATTGATCCTTGCGGGAGTTAATCTACTCTGATTGGTCATATTGCAAGAGTTTTTCTGTTGATTTCACCTCATCATTGTTTTTCACCATTGCCTCTGGCTGTTCTCAGAGTTCAGGTGGTGTCTCTTCAAGATTAGACCCCAGCGGGATCACTCTATTGTTGCTGGATCTTTGTAGGGAGTGACCCTTTGTCATTCCTCTGGGGCTGCTCTAGCTAGGGAGTTCTGATTGTGGAAGCAGCTCCTGTGTGTGACACACCTGGATCCAGCAACAGGGCTGGGGGTGGTGTGCATGGTTCTGGGAGTGCCTGGTGCCCAGTGACTTTGGCACAGAGAGCCCAAGTCTCCAGCAGTCTCTGGCCAGGAGAAGGGTTCTGTGCAGAGGCAGGGAGGGCTCCATAGGGCATGCAGCTATCAGAGTCCCTGGCCAGATGAATGGGCTAGTGTGGAGGCTGAGAGGACATAGGAGGAAAGGTGCAGGTTTGCGTGGCTCCCGAAGTTCCTGGTCAGGGAACGCAGAGGCCCAGTGGGTGCGGGTCACCAGTTGGGGATTGCTGCACATCTCTTATGAAGGTCTGGGCAGCGCCAAGCCCAGGAGTTTGCAGTTGCTATGAGCTGTGATGTCACAGCACTCTATCCAGGGCAACAGCCCAATGCTTCAGTGTGCTAAAACCGCCTCTCTCTGCCCCTAAGGATTAAGGCTGTAAGCAGCTCAGACCCCACCTTTAGGCTGCTCAGTCACTAGGTTACTTTGTCCCGCCTGATCCTTGCTCTGGGACCCTGAGAGTGGAGCTTGCTGGGGCAGTTTTTTTTCACAATGGCTTCCTGCGCCCAGCTCAGTGGCTCAGTCTGGGGCCCCAGAAAATGCCCAACGTTCTCCACACTCCTGCTCAAGCTTTCCCCAAGGCAGCTCAACTGAGCACCAAGTCCAAGAACACCAAAATAGTTCACAGGTAAGGCCTTTCTGGTTTGCAGTCTCCCTGTTGCTTGTATGCATGGTTGCCAGTGTGATTAGGTCAATCGAACCCACGCAACCACTTGCCAGTTTTTCACTGTTTCTGTCCTCCTCCTGGGGTCCAGAAGTTCCTTGATGGCTCCCTGTATCCTCAAAAGGATGATC
The DNA here is from genome assembly GCA_963574355.1 of Loris lydekkerianus. Classification (NCBI taxonomy): domain Eukaryota; kingdom Metazoa; phylum Chordata; class Mammalia; order Primates; family Lorisidae; genus Loris; species Loris lydekkerianus. The sequence goes on along the minus strand of CAUYPK010083510.1, from coordinate 24,109 downwards.
ATAGGCAGATCCCACCGGCCAGAGATGCCTGGAGTCTTATCTCCCCAGACTCGCCATGCCCACTTGAAGGGAAGCTGTTACTCGGCTGGCATCTTTAATCCTCCATAGAACTGTATTCTTAAGATCTGAGTATTTCACAGATCTTTCTCTTTCATTAGAACCAAAAATCAAAAAAAAAAAAAAAAAAGATAGAGGGATTTATTTTATTCCATTATTTAAGAAAATGACTTGTCAACAGTTGTTTTTGCCAAGAGTGGAGAGTTTGGGCTTATTTAAACAACCTCCTTCTCTATCTTCCAATTATATAATGCATGAGTGAGGTCAAGGATATGTACATCTGTAAATCATAAAGCAAAGTAAAGCTTAGGAACTACTCAGGCTAAACACATGTGACCACAGAACATTAGTGTTAGAAATGATCTGATAAATCATCTAATCCAACTTTTTCATTTTGTAGATAACCTTGGCCTTGCTAACAGATCCAGTGAACAGCTGTGCTTTCTAAAACTTGATGCTAAATTGTTATGTTGAGCTGTTGTTTGTAGAGCAGAAGCTCATTTATCCAACAGAATCAGGTCAATAAGTAAAAGAGGACTAGAGCTAGTATTCAAAAAGTAAGTGAGATACAGATATACAGAAAATACAAGCATTTTAATTTAACTAAAACATAAATTAGGTTAAGACGTTCATTTATTTGCAGTCTTTTGATACAGGAACATAGCTTTTTTTCTCACCTACAAGTGAATGTGCTAATTGGAGAGGTGCATAGACTGCTGTGGATAGGAGGCAAGGTACACAGTGGGGAGGGAATGCTGCCCATGTTATGATTCTCAGCTTTGCCACTTTCTAGCTGTATTATTTATGGAAACTTGCATAGCTTTTTTGTGCCGCAGTTTCCTTACACCTTAGCTGTGTAGAACTTTTTAGTTTAATCAAATACCAGTGTTCCTGCAATTGTCAGAGGCCCTGATAACTGCAATCTATAGACAACTCAAATTAATAACAGGAAAAGAACAAATGACCCCATTTCTGTGTGGGCAAGAGACTTGAACAGAAATTTCACTGAAGATGACAGATGAATGACCAACAAACACATGAGAAAATGCTCATTGTCTTTAATCATCAGAGAAATGCAAATCAAAACCACTCTGAGATATCACCTAACCCCAATGAGATTAGCCCACACCACAAATCCCAACTCTGCAGACACTAGCATGGATGTGGAGAGAAGGGAACACTTCTACACTGCTGGTATTGCAAACTAATACAACCTCTTTGGAAAGAAGTATGGAGAATTCTCTAAGAGCTAAAAGTTGACCTTCCATTTGATCACACAATTCCATTACTAGGTATCTACCCAAAAGAACAAAAATCATTTCAACACAAAGATATTTGCACTAGAAGGTTTATTGCAGCTCAATTCATAATTGCCAAGTCATGATAGCAACCCAAATGCCCATTAACCCATGATTGGATTAAGAGACTGTGGTATGTGTATACTGTAGAGTAGTATTCAGCCATAAAAAAGATGGAGACTTTACATCTTTTCTGTTTACCTGGATGAGCTGAAATACATTTTCTTAGTAAAGTATCTCAAGAATGGGAAAAAAAAATCCAGCGTACTCCATTCTAATATGAAATCAACATATAAACAATTACATACTCATAGGAATGATAAAACACAAATATACTCTGGCAAGGAGAGAGGTAAGGAGGGCGGGGGGAAGGCAATTGACAGTGTGCACATGTAATGTGCACAGTGTGAGGGTGTTCAACATGACCCTGGGTGAAGGGCTCTTCGACAACTTGACCTTGACCTTGGAAGTGAGAACAATAAAACCTAAAAATTTATACACTCATATTAATTTGAAATTAAAAAAATTTTTGGACAGTAACTAGCTCATTGAAAGTGCCACATAAATATTTATTAAATATGCAAAAATAAACAGCTCCTATAATGCATCAGCTTTGCCTTCCAATTTTCTAACTTAGTTGTTTTAGATAACTAAGAATTTAAAGAGACCTTCTTTCTTCTTCCTTCTCTTTTCCTTCTTCCTCCTCCTCCTCTTCTTCTTCACAGCTAGATAGTCTACCTAATTCAATAGGAAGTTTTTTGCTTGTTTGTTTTTTAAAAAAATCAACTTTATCAAGTCATTTTTGGGCATTAAATTTCTTTCCAATCTCAATACTCTTTTCTTGACATTCATATTTGACCTCAAAGTGTAATATTTATTAAATTAAATATTAACAATAAGAAATAAAACTTGTATGGTATAAATACAATAAATGGTTGCTAGGCACCAATGCACCAAAGCGGGCTAATGCTCAGATCCATCTGAGAACAACCCACCAGTCAGGCCCTGGCAGAAAGAGTATAGTCAGCACTACATGCTGTGTTCTACAGAGAGAAAGAGAAAGAGAACTTTGACTAATTCAAAGAGGTTAAGAGAAAAATAAATCTCTGTGGAACACTTCGAGCCTTTGTGCTAATTTCAAGCTTTAACTTGAGGATCCATGTTTAAGAGTTTATAAACTAAATGCTTAGAACATCCACTAAATCTCTCTATGTCTCAGGAAAAAGATTAATACTAACTAGTTTAGGGAGAAAAATTATGGAACAATTCTCAATAAATCTTTAATGCACAGAGATTACATTTGACACTGTCAAATGAATCCAAGTGTTATTATATAAATTAGACCCATGACTTTGAATCCAAAAGGAATACTCCAGTATTTGTTTTTCTGATGTGCTGTATCTATTACATTATATGGCTTGGCAATTTAAAAGTAACTGAGTTCATAGCAAAACTTATCTATAATGACAGAAGTCAGAAGAGTGGTTACGTATAGGGTGAGGGCATGGAAAGGGGTACATACGAATTTCCTTAGGTGGTAGAAAAGCTCTATTTCTAATTGGTATATAGATGACATAAAGTTGTGGCCTCTATAACCACCCAATACCTTCTCCTGGCTGGAGGATGCCCACTGCTTTATTGTTCATCCCATTCTTGCTTCTATGCCCCCCAAAGTGAGAACCATTCAATGATAATATGTCAGCAGAAATGGCATGGCTTCCTCACTTGCAGATCTGGTACTGAATCTCTGATAAAAACAGGTTTTACAATTTGACATTGAAGTAAGTGAAAAGTGTCTGTTGAACTACTTCCTACCAACTAAGGGTTGACAGGTCATATTCAATTTCTTCCATTCTACCACAGAAAGGGCTGGGACACTTAAAGACTTGGCAAAAATGCTCCATTTGATCACATGGGCCAAGCATGCATTCCAGAGATAAATACAAACATCTCCAAACAGTGCTGAGAAGCATGTGTTTTCATCCTCATCAGGTGGCTGATTACAGCCTCACCAACAGGGCTGAATGTTGATCCCCATTCAGTAACTCTTTGGATGCCTTTGTTCTAGCATTTCTTAGCAGTAAAAACATAATGAAAAAGAAACTGCCAAAAGACAGCTCACTTCTTCCTTTTCTTCTTCCTTTTTTAATATTAAAAAAATAATTGTGTAGGAAGAAAATAAAGCAGGAATAGAAGACACAAATGTATAAAACAAATTTAAATAATCTGAAATAGAGAAAACATTCCTCTCAAAACAAGTATCCTGTGATTTACTTTCACTTAAAGGAAATGGACAATAAAACAAAACTAAACAAGGAAAAACAAAAAAGTCAATGACTTCAATTGCTTCTCAGTATGAAGTGAAACTTCAAGGTTAAATTTTGCCTCTCAATGGCAGTATGAGTGGTTTTGATAATACCATTGAAAACAGGTATAATGGAGGAGAATACATCCCAGCAACCCTCAAGACTACCTAATAAGTAAGCTGTACTTTTAGGATAATAGAAGTATGTTCTGCCCCGTTTCAAAACAATAATCCTGCAGGGAGAAAAATGTGGTATGAGTCCTCATAAATCAATGAGCAGTGTGGGACACATCTTGTACCCTCAATGAATCCCCAAGAATAAAGTTTTCAGAAAATAAAATAAATAAACAAATAAATAAATAAATAAGCAAAAAGACCAAGTTGGCTTACGCACAACTGGTTATACATAACCTGCTACCATTTTGGTACCTTTTTTTTTTTTTTTTTTTTCAATTTCACATTAATATGAGGGTACAAATGATTAGGTTACATTGTTTGCATTTCTTAGGTAAAGTTCAAGTTGTAGTTGAGCCCTTCACCCAAGGGGTGTGCTATACACCTTTACATTGTGTACATTAGGTGAGAGTTTACCAGTCCCCTTCCGTCCTCCACCTTCTTCCATCCCTCCTCTCCCTCCTCCCCACTTGAATATAGTTGTGTTTTATTCTTGTGGGAGTGTGTAGTGGTTTATATATTGGTTTCATATTAGTATTGTGTACTTTGGGCACTTGCTTCTCACCATTGTTGTAATACTTTACTAAGACTGGGCTTAAACTCCATCCAGATAAATACAAGAGAACTAAAGTCTTCATCTTTTCTTATGGCTGAATAGGACTCCATGGTATACATACAACAGACTTATTAATCTTAATCTATTCATGGGTTGATGGGCATTTGGGCTGATGTCACATGTTGATACTTATGAATTGAGTTGCAATAAACATTCTAGTGCAGATGTCCTTGTGGTAGAATGATGTTTTTCTCTTCTGGATAAATACCTAGTAGTGGGATTGTGGGATCACATGGAAGGTCAACTTTCAGCTCTTTGAGAATTCTCCATACTTCTTTCCACAGAGGTTATATTAGTTTGCAATCCCACAGCAGTGCAAAAGTGTTTCCTTCTCTCCACATCCACACCAGCATCTGCAGGTTTGGGAGGCACTATTTTTACTGCTAGAGGCTGGGTGCCTTTGAAAGTAGCAGAGGACTTGAACAGCATCACAAACCAACTAGACTTTATGCCTTTCTTGTTCTCTGCCTGCTCCCTCTCCATGTCAGCCCTCGTTGCCATGCTTGAGAAACGCGTTCATTATGGCCACCCCTGAATTCCAAATGAGAATAGTTTAAAAATATATATTATTGTTCAAGATAAACCAACACACTTCCAACAAGATGGCCCTGTTGGAATTTAGAAAGCAGACTCCAACCCACAGCAGAGAGGAGATCTGAGTCCCCAGTGCTCTGTGCCATGAGGACTGGGGGTGGAACAGCCATGGAAAGGAGGCACTGAGAAAAAGAGAGGTGGAATTCAAAGCCAACACCAGCTCCCCTGGGGTCTGTTGTAATCAGGAGACAAATGGTCTGTACTCAGCAGCATGTATTCATTCTGTCACAAGAGGCTGCCAATGCGAGCTTCCCAATGCTTTTGTGGAAATACAGTACGAGTCTTTTTTCCCTTTCAGTTGCTTTAGAACAAGAAGAATAAAAAAGTCCACTGCTGACAAACACTGCTTTAGGCATTTGACACTGGTCTTTGATCTAGTTACTCAGACAGTTCAAAATGAACAAATTAGGTGTTTACAACAAAAGACATTCCATTTCAGCTTGTTCACTTGCCAAGCGGGGTGGACGGCCCTCTCAAATAGACCTGGGAAATTTCTCTCTGCCAGGCCACACGATGGGCGTTGGGAGTTCCTTCCCCCACAGCAATTAATAAATTATGATCCTGCTTTTATGAATTAAAAGAAAAAAAAAAAAAAGAAAGAAAGAAAGAAAGAAAAAGAGAGAAAGAAAACATGAGGAACATGAACTTGGGGTCAACAAAGTAAAATCTAAACCATCTGGAGTTTGAGGTTAACACTGCAGATCCCGCAGGCAGGCGGCCTCCAGGGAAATGTCTGAGTTCTTCAGGGGTTGGTTTGATTACTGGGCAGGCACAGGAAAAGCATTCGTTTTATCCCTGCCTGAGGACCCAGCCACTCATACAGGCTACATGTTGCATAGAAAAGGGCAAAATCTTTATCTATTACGCAAATTCTGCTTTTAAACGTATTCTAACATTATTCTCAAAGAGAGAAGGAAAATTGGATATCTCAGTGTGATCTCTGTTCACAAAAGACAAAGGTTTTGCTCCCTTGACTTAAGTGTCTCTTTCATTTCTATTGAAAACAGTACATTTAGAAAAGTACTCTCTGTCTCCCTTTCCTTTTTGTGAGAATGTGTGTGTGTGTGCTGTGAAATGATTTGTTAAAAGCTTTAGGAGTCTATGACCAGTAAAGGGCTGGGAATGGAATATGTAATTCGCACTATGTTTTTCTATTAGGGGACACCTGAGTATCTTTCAAATAATATGTTATGAGGTTTAGAAAAGTAGAAACCACCCAGCGACTGTGTCTGGCAGCAGTGGGCTTTGAGTTCTGCCATGGGGTGTGAAGGGGACACGTGGAACATGCCGCCGGAAAGAGGCACTTTAGAATCACATTCTATTCTTAGCAAGCAAAGGGGTGGGGAGGGAAAGAGACTGTAGAGAAAGAAAATAAATCTGTCAGCACAGATCCAAATATCCCCTAGAATCAAAATGTCAGCCTTGAAAATACCGAGTGAACCAGCAGCTTGTCTAATACGTTGCCATCCTGCCTTATAATTACCGGAAAGTAGTTATTTATCTGTTGTGCTCAGCTACCCTGTCAGTACTCCTGAGTTTAATTATCAGACTTCACTGGAAGTTCAATTTCCTCTGTTCCCTCTTTTTTTTTTTTTTTTTTTGTGCAACAGCATAAATCGAAGGGGGGTTATAATTCCTGCTGTTTGGGCACATGGCCTCACACATCCTGAGTTCTTTCCCTAGAGGCCATCTCTTCCCATGGGCAGTGTCAACTCTCAAGCATGTCTTTTGCTATGTCAAAGTTCACAGCCTCCTGTCCATCACCTTGGTGAACAAGAGAAACCTCAGAAGTTGTCAGCTATTTCACCTCTACGGAATACAAGGGCTTCAAATGTCTGCCTGTGCTGGTGCAGCCGAACCAAGACATTCAAGCCTGCTCTAGAGAAGGGACCACAACATGTAAAGCAAACAGTTCTTGTCACACCTTCCCCCCTAGCCTCCCTGACAAGGGATCCTTTCTGGAAAAAAATGATTTTGTTCTGGGGGTGGGATTGTGCCATGCACAAACACGGTCTTGACTGCTGGAGACAAAAGCTGGATGAGGCAGAGAATGTTGGGACCTGGAAATATCTGATTTAGAAGACAGAAAAAAAACGAACTTAGATGTTGCATGCCCCTCCCCGCCACTCTTTCATCAGTCCTCCATCCAGCCCTGAGGAGGAAAATGGATATTCAGGACAAGTTATTACGACAAAGTTTGCTAAGAGTCTGGGCTGACCCTGTAGACATTTTCCTAAATAGCAATAAAGTATTAGTGATTTTTGCTGACGTTGATTTGGGCTGTTGCTGAGCTCGATAGAAATCAGAAGCTTCTCTCATTGAGTAGTTGTCCTCTGAGGTGCGTTTCACCCAAGCTCAGTGGCAGTCAAGTGAGTACAGACTGAATCTCAGCTCGGCCACTTACCACACCGAGGACCTCAGTGCCTCGGTGTGTCGGCCTCATGGTGATGTTGGGAAGGTTAAGTGTATTACACGCCGTGTACCTGCAGCAGTGCCTGACACACAGGGAGCGCTGTGTGAGCATTAGGCATCATCATTACTACTCTTTTGTTTTCTTCATTGTTTTCCCTTCCCTCATAGCTTCTGGCATATTGATTCGATTTACTTAGAGTAAACTGTCAATCATACAAATTGATTAGCATGTACAGTGCAATGTTCTGGGCTTTTAAGGAGCACTACATCAATGACAAATACTTTGACCAAACATTCTTAATTCAACTTCGGATAGTGTTAGCACTAATTTACAAGCACTAGAGCTCTGCTGTTTACAAGCAAGTGTCTAAAATGGATGGAGTTGTGTATAGTCAACACAGTTTTAAAATCTGATGGTGTATTAGTTTGCTGCAGCTTCCATAACAAATTATTGTAACCTTGGAGACCACATGTCTGAAATCAAGGTCTCAGCAGGACGGCACTCCATCAAGTAAGAGTGTTTGTGGAGAATCTGTTCCTTCCCTTTTCTAACTTCTGCTATCCAGGCATTTTTTGGTTGAAGATGCATCACTTTAATTTCCATCTCCAAGGCCGTGTTGCCTCCTCTTCCTCTCCCTACCTTCTGCATGTCTGTCACATTCCCTTTCTGTCTCACTTTTAAAAGGATAAGGATACTTGTCCTTGAATCTAGGGCCCACATGAATTACCCCGGACAAACTTCTGCCCTCATCCTCCTCAATCCCCTCTTTCACCATCTAGAGCAGGGGTCCTCAAACTTTTTAAACAGGGGGCCAGTACACTGTCCCTCAGACCATTGAAGGGCCAGACTATAGTTTAAAAAAAATTAAAAAACTATGAACAAATTCCTATGCACACTGCACCTATCTTATTTTGAAATAAAAAAACAAAATGGGACAAATACAATCTCACCGCCTCATGTGGCCTGCGGACCGCAGTTTGAGGACCCCTGATAGAGCACTATTCACAGGTTCTGGTGATTAGCAGGACATATGTTTTTGAGGACACCATTCAGCTCACTATAATGTCAATCACCAAAACATGACAGAAGAGATTGGAAAAGTTGTCTGACTATTTGTCTGATTTATTTTGACAAAATATAAATGATACATGTTCATAGACTTACAAGGAATATTTGTGCTGGCCACCACTAAAAATTACACACACACGCATGCACGTACACATGTGCAGATGCGTGCAGATACTCACACCTAATCTCCAGCTTTTCTTTGTTAGAGTTGGTGGGAGTTGGGGTTTTATAACAGAAGAAAATATGTTTCAGTGGGTGAGCAGGCAAGGTTAGGAAAATGGAAGAGAAAAAAGAAAGCTGCTGGCGGTGTTCCTGCACCGGGTCTCATACACCGGTTTTTAGTTTTCTTCTGGGAAGAGATGATTCAAAGAGGAAGGCAAAGAAGGGATTTTGTGACGGGAAGTAGAAAAGCCCTCATGAAAGTCCCACACACTGGACAGCTGCTCTAGAGCTCAGTGACCAGGAGTGGGCCTAAGACAGAGGAGCCCGTGGCCCCTTCCTCTGTGCAGAACACACCCGGCTCCTGCTTGTTTTCTTTTTTTCTTTTTCTTTTTTTTTTTTTTTTTTTTTGAGACAGTATCGTTTTGTCACTCTTGATAAAGTGGCATGGCATCACAGCTCACAGAAACCTCAAACTCCTGGGCTTCAGTGATCCTCTTGTCTCAGCCTCCTCAGTAGCTGGGACTACAGGTGCCCACCACAATGCCTGGATATTTTTTGTTTCTGGAGACAGGAGTCTCATTTTGCTCAGGCTGGTCTCAAACTCCTGAGCTCAGGCAATCCACTGCCTTGGCCTCCCAGAGGGCTAGTAGGATTACAGGCATCAGCCACCGTGCCCAGCCCCAGTTCCTGCTTTCTGAGATCCTGCAGCACCTCCCTTGTCTCAGATGTGAGACATCTCATGATGTGCTGGGACATTGAGGAGGTAGTAGAAATGGACAAGAGGGACCAGAGCAGGAGAGACAGGGATCACTGATGTGATGGTATATAGAAACCTATCCCTCCTGAGATATCTAGAAAGACACTTTGCCCACGTAGGTGAAACCATAGTAGAGGCTATTGTGCAAGTTGACATCGGCATAAACGTTTCCCTATGGAGGGAGGGAAATGTCACACTTATAAGGACACTTGTCCAAAGATTAAGAAAAGATGGAAAAGCATTTTGACAAACTGGTTATATTCCTTTTCCATTGCTTCTATTAAAAAAGTTACCAAACTCTTAGTGGCTTAACACAATACCCCTTTGTTTTTTTCAGTTTCCATGAGTCAGCTAGATTTTGGAATAAAGGTATTATCAGTATTGCATTTATTATCAGTACTGAATTTCTTCCTCGAGGCTGTGCAAGAAATCCACTTCTGGGCTCTGTCATGTTATCAGTAGAATTTGGTTCCATCTGGGTTTGGGACTGAGGTCACCATTTCCTCCTGGGCTGTTGCAATAAGTTTCTCATTCCACCTCCAGGCCATCAGTGGCAATCTGGTCCTTCTCATTCTTTGAATCTCTCTGATTTCTCCTTTTAAGAGTCTGTATGAATATCCTGGGTGCAAATAGATAATCCAGCATAATTTACTTATGTTAATGCCAGCTGAGTTACATTTGGAAAGTCTCTCTTGGCACATGAGAAAACATATTTATGGATATAATACTGGGAGGTGAAGATCATGGGAGCCACTTGTGAATCATGTAATAAAATATGACCCTCCCCAAACCCCAGAAAAGATTTCTGGACTATCAATTGGATGGCCAAGTTCTAGTGTCACCTCTACTGACAGCTCATTTGTTGATGAAAATGGGTGGCCACTTCCCTAGTTGGGGACTAGTTTCCGTATAACTGTAAAGAGAGAGTTTTTGTAGATGCCACATAGTCTCTCATTGCTCCAAAATTATGCAACTCTGTTTTTCCAGTAGTGAAGGGATACAATCCATTATCAAATCCACAATGCAAAATGTATCTTGTGGTTTCCTCGGTGAATTGCCCTCTATGGTCACCACCATCACTGGGGGCAGAGAAGTGGGATGCTGTCAACTTGGGTATGAGCTGTGCTTTCAAAATAGATGACATGGGGAGTATATGATATGACAAGCATGCTAAGCAGTTTCCTAATTTAGAAAATCATTGAGTAAGCATGCAACTAAGTAGTTCAAAATAAAGGTTTGAGCTACAATGAATCTAGGCTTTATCAGCTGACACTACTTTTGTAAAAATCTTTACAGGTGGGGTTCAAATGTAGCCAAGTATCTACAGTGAAAGACATAGAGGCCTGCAACTTCCAACTTGCCACAAGGGCAATCCATAAAGAATGCAATGAATTCCTCCCTCTATTTGTAAACTTCAGCTCCTTCTATAAATTTTTCTCAGGAGCCAAAGATCAGATAAAATTTTCTAAAAGGACTGCAAATTTGGTTAACTTTGGGAGAGCCCAAAGTCTAAAGCAGGTGTGTCTACCTTTTTTTCTCTCTGCCATACATTAGAAGAATATGTCCAACTTTCTTTTCTCCTCTGTCCTACATTAGAAGAAAAAGAATAGTCTTGAGCTGCACACTAAACAAACAAACACTAACGAAAGTAGATTAGCAGAAAAAAGATCTGTGCATACTTTATGAGAACTGACACCACAGATAAGCAAAAAAATGTTCCCACAAAGTTAGCATGCTGCCTGCGGGCTATAGATTGGATGCCCCTGTAAAGCATTGTCTGAAATCTACTAACTTATAAACAGGCTTTAAAAATATTAACATCTAGTCTCATCATTCATGTCAGTCATATCAATAAGGGTCCAGTGGATCTTGATACGCAAAATGGTTCAATATAGTATTCACATTTTAACTTGTTAAAAAAATAAGGACCCCATCTTTCTCCCTTTTGATTACTCTTTTTCTATTCCTGTGTCCCTAAATCTATACCCAGATCATCTTTTATTCTACCTCCATCTCAGTTAACATTCTTCAAAGATTAAATAAATAAATGCATGTTCCTACAAGGTGACTAGTAGTTGTTGAAATTGAGTCACTCAGATTTCACAGCACTAAGCAGAAACACTACTCAGAACTCGTATGTTAGGTCTAGAACTAAACTGAATTTTATTTATTCAACAAATACTAATTGAATACTAACTATAGGCCACATGTTCCTGCTAGGGATAAAATGATGAATAGTCCTGGATATCAGAGAGTTTACACTCTTGTGCAAGATAAACAATATAAACCAAAACATCGAAGAAAAATAAAGTTAGAAATATAGAGTGGAGTTGAGGAGGGGAATTTTTAGACATCTACTCTCTGACAGGTTGACAAATTAAGCAGGAACAAACATTGTGAATGTGCGGGGCAAGAACATTTCAGAAAGAGGGTCTGTAGGGCAGATACAAAGGCCATGGAACAGAAATATTTTTGACAAGTTTGAGGAACATCAAAGAAGCCAGTTTATTTCTAGTGGTATGAGCAAGTGGCAGAGGAGTGGAAAATGAGTTTGAAAGGATAGGAAGGGTCAAGTTGTAAGGTTATGGTAATTTAAAAAATTTGGATTTCATTCTAAGTGTGGTAGAAACCAATGGAGGCCTGAAAACAGAAGAAGGACATAATTTGCTTTATAATTTCAAGTTCTCATTCTGGTTGCAGGTAGATAAGAATAGAAATCAAGAATGAAAGCCAGAAGGCAAATTAGAAAAGTTATGAAAGTCTGACAGTTAAGTGTAAACCCATCCTAGAAAGAGTGGTGCATATCTGATTACTGAATAACACTATGATCATCTTTGAAGTGCTCCCCTTGGGAAGCCATGCACCAATGCCAGTGCCTAGTCTACCCTTCAAAGAAATTTTGGAACTCTTTTTCTGCAATGACTATCAGAGTTGTTATCAGACTATCCTCATGTCCTGAGTATCATCAAAACATCTCCCTTTCAATATTTCCTTATCGTTGGGTAAAGCAAAAAAAAAAAAAAAAAAAAAATCACTGGGGGCCATATTAGGTAAGTAGGGAGAATGTTCCAATATGGTTCTTTGTTTACTAGCTAAAAACTCCCTCACAGACAGTGCTATAAGAGCTGGTGCATTGTCATGATGCAAAACCCATGAGTTGCTGGTGAAAAGTTCAGGTCATTTTCATCTAACTTTTTCATGTAGCCTTTTCAGCACTTCCAAATAGTAATACTGGTTAACTTTTTGTCCAGTTGGTACAAATACACAATGAATAATCCCTCTGATATCAAAAAAATGTAGCAGCATCATTTTGACTCTTGATTTGGATTAACAGAAATTTTTTGTCTGTGGAGAATTGGCTGACTTCCATTGTTCACTTTGACACTTTGTTTCAGGGTTGTATTGGCACAGCTGTGTTTCATCACCAACGGTAACACACCCCCAAACACTGCCTTGCCTCTCCAAAAAGTCTTGTCAAACTTCAATTCCACTTTTGTTTACTGGTGAGCTCCTTTGGGACTGTTTTTGCGCATACCTACCTCACATCAAGATTTTCAGTTAAGATTTTCCTGTTTTTCTATTGACATTTACTTGGTCTGCTATGCTCCTCACAGTCAGAAAATAATTTTGATGCACAATTTGATAAGTTTTTGTGATGTTTGCGTCAGTTCTGCTCATTGCTGGCCTCCCTGACCTCTCTTCATCAGTGACACATTTAAGCTCTGACATTCTTGAGATGGCACACAAAAACATGCAACAACAATAATGAATGCCACTCAGTAAGACATTGCCACATGTCAGCATGAACACACCCATGAGGCCCTGATGAACCAAGGTGATGAAACCTTACCAAACTGTTTGCACAGGGCTGCCAACATTATTAGCACATGGTGGTAAGTTCACAAACTTAATTGTCAGATGTCATAGTTACAAATGCACCTGTACCAGAATGTAAAATATATTTCCCCCAAGAACCCTTTTACCTCAAGAGTTTTCCCCCCCTTCCCAGCCCCACTTTAATTTTCACATCTGCTCACATTTTGGTACTAAATATATGTTAAATAAGCCCAGTGAATATTTTATGTATTACCATCTAAGAATACCCAGCTGTATAAATTCCTTTTTTTAATTTTCAGATTCGTACTAAAGCCAAGTCTCAACTATTTTATTCAGATACAATTCAATAAATTAATGTTGAGGTCTTACTATAGGCCAGATTCTGTATAGATTCTAGACGTGACCACTATGTAGTCCTCAGTCTAGTAGAAAAGAAAGATGAAAAATAAATACCTGCATTAATATGTAGAGTCAAAATAAAAGAACTAATAACTTGCTATGAGAACAGCAATGAGCCTACTGTTTTGGTGAGGACTGCAGGCAAAGTGATTGAGAGTGCTTAGGGTCATGACAAAAAAAGGAAAAGTGGAAGGAGAAAGCAAGTATTTGTCTGCACTTATTGCGAATGGTAGTAGTTCAAGGTCAGTGAGGTGGGCAGGGTAGTGCAAGTTGTCAAGAGTCTTTGTGGCGACAGCTTCAGATCACACACCAGTTCTACCACTTGCTGTATGTTACTAGGCAATCTTCTTCTTCGCTATGATCCTCAGTTTCCCCATCAATGATAAAGGAATCATAAAGCTTGGTAAGGAATAACTCACACAGTGCATTCAAGTACACCTTTCCGTACATACAATGTGCACTATGATTATAGCAATAAGAAGCAGGCCATTTTCTTATTTGAAGCATATTAATGAAAAGCACAGGTCAGCTTTTATAGAGTGATTTAGGCTTAAATAAATGATTATTTTTCAGCTTCCTTGATCTCAAAAGTTAAGAGTTTACCAGAAAGGAAACTTTACTTTTTAATGACTATATTTGTGGTTAGATATTTCTGTAGAGGTTGAAGTGATAGATTTAAAGTCTAAATGGGTCATGTGGCTTTGCTCTGCTCTTGGCCACAGACTAAACCCTTAGCCTTTGCTAACCACAAGGCATGAGGGAGACCACATGGTGGAAATGTATACGCATCACTTATCAAATAGCCACTAGAAAAATTACTCAAAATCCTGTCCTAGTGGGTAGGGAGGAAGTGATATTATTTCAATAAATTAATTTAATGCTTTAAATATATAAATTGAGTTACATTGGTTTTACTGCTTATAAGAGAATATTTAAATTATAAGGGCTAAATTCTGGGTGATATTTTGGCATGCTTACTGCATGATAATATCTCATATTTGTATGGTAATTCACACACAAATAAAATTTCCATTGGCCTTATCACATTCTAATTTCCAAAATAATAAAATATGAAACTTGAGAATCTTAAGTTGAGAACTTAAATGTCAACACAGTGCAAAGATGCCATGGAGAGAAAGGGTGAAGGTATTAAACACAGGGATGAGATAAATGTCTTGAATTTTGCCACCATAAAGCCCAATTTAATAATAGAGATAGTGAGAAAGGCCCAAAACTATAAAAGTGCTGGAAGAAAACATAGAGGAAGTGCTTCTTGACATTGGAGCAAGAAAGGATTTTTTGGCATAAGACTTCAAAAGCATGGGCAATAAAAGTGAGCATAGACAAATGGTATTATAACAACCTAAAAAACCTCTATATAGCAAAAGAACCAATTACTAGAGTGAACGGACAACTTACAGAATGGAGAAAATATTTGCAAACAATGCACGTGACAGAGGGTTACTCTCAGAATATACAAGGAACTCACGTAACTCAATAGCAAAAAACACATAATCCAAGTTTTCAAATAAGGGGACCAAAGACCTGAATAGATATTTCTCAGAAGAAAACATACAAAAAGCCAACAATTTTATAAGGAAATGCTCAACCTCACCTATCATCAGGGAAATTCAAGTTAAAGTCACAACGAAATCTATGATCTATCTCACCTGACCTGAATGGCTATTATCTAAAAGAAAATAATGCTGGATAGGGGGCAGCAAAGGGGGGACTTAGACACTGTTGGTAGAAATGTAAATCAGTACAGTCATTACAGAAAACAAAATGAAGTTTCCTCAAAAAATTAAAAATAAAGCTACTAATGATCTAGCAAACTGCTTCTGAACATGACGTCAGTACAGAAAAGGGTTATCTCCACCCTCCCTATTCACAATAAACAAGAGAGGAAATCATCCCAAATACCTCTCAATATAGGAAAGGACAAAGCAAATGTGGTCTGTGTACACAATACAACACTATTCAGCTATGGAAAAGGATGAAATCCTGTCATTTGCGGCAACATGGATGAAGCTGAAGGATGTCATGTGAAGTGAAATAAGCCAGGCACAGAGAGACAGACCCTGGATGGTGTCACTCGTATGTAGAGGGTAAAAACACTGATCTCATAAATGCAGAAAGGAGAATGGTGGTTCCCAAAGACCAGGAAGGAGAGACAGAGAGGTGCACGGGGAGAGACTGATCAATGGGCACGAAGTTGCAGTTAGATAGGAAGAATATGTTCCTGTGTTTTATCACACAGCAGGGTGATGATAGCTCATAAAAATAAATATTTCAAGATAGGTATAAAAGGAGGTCTTCAATATTATTACCACAAAGAAATGATAAATGTTTGAGATGATGGATATTATAACTACCTAATTTGATATTCTACATGTATTGAATATCATACTGTACCCCATAAAAATGTACAATTGTTATGTATTGATTATAGACTATATATATATATATATATATATATATATATATGGGTTTTTTTGTTTTTTTTTTGAGACAGAGTCTCAAGCTATCGCCTGGGGTAGAGAGCCATAGCATCATAGCTCCCAACAACCTCCAACTCTTGGGCTCAAGCAATCCTCTTGCCTCAGTTTTTCTATTTTTAGTACAGATGGGGTCTTGCTTTTGCTCAGGCTGGTCTTGAACTCATGAGCTCAAGCTATCCACCTGCCTTGGCCTCCTATAGCGCTAGGATTATAAGCATGAGCCACAGTGCTCAGCCATAAACAAAATTTTTTAAAGGTTAAATTTTTTAAAATGCAAAGGAGAGCAACTGATAATTCTACACCCACTTCATCTGATCTTTTTTCCCTCTTCTCCTGGCAACCTCTGAACATGTTCTTATTGCTATAGGAGATAAACAGCAGAGCGTGTCCTGTGCCAGCCATGTATTTAAATGATAATGCAACACTTGTTGTTAGGGAAAAACAGCCCCTGTGAACTGGAGATGCCTCGCCCACAGCTACTTTGTTGGTTTTAAACTGTCCTTTGTACGTCATTTATTCTTAGCACATTTGAGGGCAGCTGAAAGCAAATCGATGAATAAGTCTGAACATTGAGAGAGGTGAAGAAATGACATTTTAAAGGCAAACACTGAGACTTCTCAGCCAGAAGCAGCAGCAGCTGCTACAGACATAACCGATGCCATTGGGAACCGTGAGTGGAGTGGAATGTCGGCTCAAGATGAGAGGTTGCCATCCATCGGGGAAAACAATCCACTAAACACAAACGCTACACACCCAGGCCAAGCTCTTTTCTCAGGAAGGTGTCTGGCTGAAAAGGAATCTGAGGGCTATTGAAAATAATCATTATAGCAGAGAAGAAGAGAGATGGGGAGAGGAGAAGGGGAGAGAGAGAGAGATTTAGAATGCATGGGCCTCTGTACCAGAAGAGACATTTCCTGCAGCATCCGTAGCCTGAAGAGTGTAGCCCATGTGCTTTCTTCTGAGCAAGCTGCATACACTTCCTTTGGATGCTAAGGGATTTTGCTTTTTGTTCAGTGACCTTAAAGAAACTCTATGAGTACCTTTGATTCAAGAATTCCTTGCCAACACCTCTGGTTTTAAATCATTACTAATGATAGAACAAGTGCCAAAACATTTGACTAGCTGTCCAACATATTTGAGAGTTTAAAAATACAGTCTTGATTGAAAATGCCATTTAAATATCAGTTAACCTTGAGGTCTTTTTGAACCATGTCCTCTAAAAGAGTCCATGGAAATAGAAACAAAGAGAATCAAAATGCACCTTGCACGGTATCTGCAGGCCCCATGAAACAGCTAATCAAAGGACTGGCTCCAAGTCAGCCTGACATTTGAAAAACAGCAGGGCTTACACCAGGTGAGATATCAAAAGAAACAAAAAGGAACTCAGGCAATCACAGTCTTACCACCTGGACTTTGCTAAGAAAGAAAGGCTGAAAAATCTAAGGCATCCATTTCTCAACATGTTCATAGCAAATCAAATGCTTCCTATTACCCGGAGGAGTTAGAGAGGCCCAATTTCCATTTGGTCCTGTTACTGCCAACTGTGTTGCCTTGCTCGGTGTCAGAGAAAAGTCGATACACTGAGACGGCTCAGATTGCCGCAGAGGAAGAGTTTAATCACACAGGGTGCCAACCAGGAGTGGGGGACATTTCTGAAATCTGGAGAATTCAGAGACTAGGGTTTGGTGTGGAGGAGGCTAGAGAATCAGTATTGTGATTGGTTAGTCAATTCTTGGGTGAGGATCTCAAAACGTTTGACTCTGTTTCCTTATGGGCCACTGGTCTGTTTGGGTCTGTCAGTCCACCAGAATGCAGGATCTGGACGATATCTCAGCCTTAGCTTTCACAAGGGTGACATTTTCTATGTGAGCAATGAAGGAAGCTGAGCATCTTTATGATCATTAGCAATGTGACTCCTGAGTCATAAGCAATTACAGAAAAGTAAGTTAGAGAATAATGGCTGGGTTTGTTCCTTTTTTTTTTTTTTTAAACTATACCTATAACTTTACAGAGTTCAGGTCCCTACCACTCACTGCTCCTACTTTGGAGCTCTTTATGAGTTTTATAAAGGGCAGTTTCGGTCATTCAGAAACTGTTTAGTGAAGAACTATTATCTACCAGGTGCCACATTGAGGACTAGAAAGCAACACGAAAAAACACAGTGTCTGATAACAGGTATACCTGTCTCCATGATTGCAAAGGAGTGTAATAAATATTCTAATTGCAGTGGTTTCAGAATGATATAAAATAATTTTAAAGAAGCATTCAAAGAGGAATCCAGTAAATATACTAGTAAGATAACAATATGGAAAGGAACCAGGGTTTTGATTAAGATGAAAAGTAGATTGTGCCACTAGTTGAGAGCACATAAGGAGAGAGGTAAGTTTAAGAGGGAAA
Source organism: Loris lydekkerianus (assembly GCA_963574355.1). Lineage (NCBI taxonomy): Eukaryota > Metazoa > Chordata > Mammalia > Primates > Lorisidae > Loris > Loris lydekkerianus. The sequence continues at coordinate 5,531 of CAUYPK010083510.1, read as the reverse complement.
ATGGTGAATTCAGATTTGAATACGCCTCTTAGACATGGGCAGCTGTCCCCCAAATAACAAAATGGCTCAAATGGGGTTTTCTGCCACTATCATTACCATCCACATTATAACGTGTGAATAGTGAAGTGAATTTTGACTATATTAGGATCCTAAAGGTTTAGGGTAGTTATGCCAGGTACTTGGAATTTTTGCTTTCTTTCTTTCTTTTTTCTTTTTCATTCTTTTTCTTTTTTTCTTTCTTTCTTTCTTTTCTTTTTTTTTTTTTTTTTACTTTTTCCTTCCACATTCTCTACAATTTAATTGTTGGGAGTATGAGTTCTAGGATCTATACAAGCTCAAAATCTGAGTCTACTACTCCGGGTGACCTTGATGACTCACTAAGTCTTCTAAAGCTCTGCCTCCTTTTCCATAAAGCAGGATACCAGTCCCTCATTCTTATAGCTGATGAGAGGATTCGTGAGCTCTTGCACTTAAAAAGCTTAAGCCAACACCTGCAACATAGTGCTCGGTATGCATAGGCACTTCTTTCTTTCCTACTCTTTTTTTTTCTTTTCCCCACTTATTTCTTATATTTTTCATTTTCACCCCCCACCAAATTTTCTCACTTTCTTATGAAAAACTTCAAAAAGTGGATTTATATGAAAAGCAAAACAGATTTGGCTTGAGCTTAAGTTTCAATTCTGGTGCCATCACTCCTTCATGAGCTGTGTGTCCTTGCAAAAGTTCCTTGGTCTTCTGAATTTAAGTTTCCTTAGCTATAAATTTCAGATGTTAATAATGCCTTTTTCATTAGGATGTGGTAGGGGGCGATGAGATGTTGTGTGTCTTGGGTATTCTGTTTCGGCCCCTCCAGATCTATTCTTCCACCTTCCGCACCCTTCTGTGTGATAGGTAGCTGACATGTACCAACTGAACTAACTGAATCAACAGGCAGCCTTGCTCCCTCACTTCTAGCTTGGATTGGCAGATCAAAGACACCAAAAGGATTTTGAGAAGACACGAGAGTGTAGTGAAGATATTTATTTCCCTAGTTCTCTCCCTGCTAGGTCTTTGTGGGTGAGCTGCATCAATAGTATGAGGGCCACAGCTGTTATTAAGAAGCCCCTTCTCTCTCTGGGTTTTGCTAGAGTTAGTCAAAGCTCCCTACTGTTGCTAGTCTAACACTGCAACATCCTTTGCTAGTTTCCCTAAAAGAATCCTACAAGCATCTTTGTAAATAGTTTTTTTATTAAAGTGTCCTCGATCACCCATCTGTTTCTTTCCAGGACCCTGACTTCTACACCATGTAAAGACCCCGGCATGCCCAGCTCCTAACAAATGAATTTCTCCCTAAAACCAATGCCTGCCAATAGCTTCCTCAGACCTTATCTGGCTATAGGGTGATCTTCACAGTAAAGGAGAAAAGTTCTGATGATGATAACCTGAATCTGGAGAGTAATGTAGGATCTCTGATAAAATGGAAAAATAATAGTCTCCATAATAGAAAAAAAAAAAATCTATATCTGTATCTCTTTTGGAAATTCAGCACTGAACAGAATCTGCAATGACTACGGTTTACATCCATTGTTCTTTTATGTTGCCCCCTCTGTCTACTGCCAGCTGCAACACTGCCCTGTTCCTCATTTTGACTTTTGAACAATTGCAGAGTCTCTAGCACGTGAGGAAGAAGAGCAGGTCACAGGAAAGAAGTCCCAAGTTTGTTTTCTGTTACAGATCTGCAAACGGCCACTCTCTCAAGGAATTTCTCCCAATGCCACTAGATGATTGGATACAATCAGCACAAAAACAATCAGAAGTTCATTCACTCCTTTAAAAATGGTATTTAAAAGTTGGGTAAGGTTTTACAAGGAAAGTAAAGTCCCTCTGTTTTCTTATTTATAACTACTCTACCAGAATCTTCTTTATTTAAAAAACAAAACATTCATGTTTGGCCTACAAAAAAATATGAATGTCAATTATGTAGCTGCCAAATCATACAGGAGCATTCGTTTTTTTATGTAACACATTTCCCCTACTTTGTTTTATTTTGTTATTTCCTATGCCTTGATTTTTTTACAACATCACTGGCTTCATTTCTGTGTTCATTTGTGTGTGTGTGTGTATGTGTGTGTGTTTTCAAGCATGTTTTTCCTCAGGTTCATGTTATATGAGCCTCATTCCAAATACTAAATATTTCCGATTTGGATCCTTAAATATATGTAAGATATTAACTTCATGGTGCTGCTTTCATAACCCTTGACACTCCATATTTAAAAGCCTTTAAGAATTTGAATTAATTGTTCTTCATTTCGAGAAAAATAATGTGCTCACAGGACAGCCACTTAAAGTGTAAGTAGTATTTTAAATCATTCGGGCTAACATGCATCAGTGTAATATTTCTTTTATATGTTAATACAGACGATTTCTTTGGATGTTTTGTAGTTTTTTATCTGCTTCACAAATGTTTGGCTTGCATATTTTAAGAATTGTAAATCTCACTGATGCACAGATAATAACTGCTAATGTCTATATTTTGTTCAAAGTTCATAAGTGATTCTTCCTTTTCTTGCACTCGAGGGCTTTATGGCTGAGTGCCTTAGTCATCCAGTGCTGCCTGAGACGCAAGTTGGTTCATGTTCCTTCATAGCTAAACTGAACACAATAATACTTATGGGGCAGAATTCTTGCTCCTTAAAGAGTTAAAGGCATGCGATTTGCCCCTAGGAACCTGTAGCTTCCATCCACAAGGCTGTCAGAATGTGTAGGTTTACTAAGAAGAAATCAACAAGATGCTGACAGATAAGGGAGGGCTTTGAGGAAATAGCATGATATTTCTTTTCAGTTTGAGGCTTGATATTCATTTCCTCTTACTTTAAAATTTTCTTTCATGGGGCGGCTCCTGTGGCTCAAGGAGGCCCCATTTACTGGAGGTGGTGGGTTCAAACCCAGCTCCGGCCAAAAAGAAAAGAAAAAACCTGGGGGGAAAAAAAAAAAAAAAAAGAATTAAAAAAAATTTTTATTTAATGCTTATAGAGCTGAATCGAAGAAAAAGAATAACTGGCAGTATGGAGACCCTTCAGTCTCATCCTGCCCCTCCTCCCCCTGCACTTCCAGCATTGATCCAAACCTCAGATATCTGGCTATGGAGCAGTCCTAACAGGTTTTCTACTGTGTGCAGTCAGGGAATTACTCTAGGGGGTTGGCCCAGTTCCTCACAGACAACCCCAACCCATAAGCTTTGCCACCAGACTGATGTACTTAGAAGGATCAGCAAAGTGACATTGCATAAAACAATATCTTATAATAAAATGTAAAGATGCTCTATATTTAATACTCCTCAATGCATGACTATGAAAAAGGCTATGAATCCAGTGAGTTCATTCTTTGGATAAAGTGTCTTGTGTATGGTTTTACAATATATATCCTGTCATTTGTAAGAAAAATATTACAATTTATTGCTTTGGATGGCAGCCAATGTCTGAAAAAGGTGGAATCTGAGTGTCACCATGTTTGATGAACTGGTTAGCTGCCAGTTGCCATTCTCTTTAGAGAAAAAAAGAGGAATTGCATTTTTAAGATTGTTTTTTGAAGGTACTATCATTTTCCCCTATACACGTACAGCCTGTTAAATAGAAGACACTTAATCTGGTGAAACACTGATGACTGTGACTCTTAATTTCCTATTTAAAAAAAAAAAAAAAGAAAGAAAGAACCTGTTATTTTGGTGGAGAATAATCCTTATCCCTTAGAAATTGTATGGTATGGGGGTAAGGGGAAAATTTCCCCTTTTCACTGAAAGATCAACTGACAAGGCAGATTAATAAAAGGAAGAGGTTTTTTTTACCTTGTACACATGGAGAATCACAAAGCAGTTACCCAATATCCCAGAGAGGTTAAGAAATTTTTATAACCTCCTTTTAGAATGGAGGAGGACATGAGGAATATTCATGACTCTGTTTAGGGGCAATAAATGGCTGCTGGGGAAGATGAATAGATGGGGGAAACAGACTGAATTGTAAATTAACCTGAGAGAGAGATATTATGTTTAAACTTATTTGGGCCAGGTCTGGTTGCATTCTTGATCTTCTTGCCTGCAACATATTGAGACAACAAGGAAGCAAAGGGAAGCAAATGGTTCTTCCCATGGGTTTGTCTGGTTTATGTAGAAAGAGGGAAAGCCCCTTTCAAGGGCCTGTTGATCTCTCAGGACCTTTAATTCAAGGCCCTTATACCAAGGTGTCATATTCTGGGACAAAATTTCCTGAGCTCCTTTAAGGATTATAAGAAAAAATGCATGGGCTCAGTAGCCAGCAGTAAAAGGAAGGGAAACAAGAGAATGGCTTTAGAGCACATCATCTGGTCAATGCATATCATATATTAATAAATAAAGGTTGAGTAGTTCATATTAATTCAATGGAAATAGTGCAGATTTTGCTGTAAGAAAGAGTTCCAAATTCTGGCTCACTTCCCTATTAGCTGTACATCTTAAGGAAATCATTTAATTTGAGTCTCATCTTCCTCATCAGTAAAATTGGTAATAATAACGTAAGTCAGCAATATACCTACAAAGCCAATGCAGAGTTGACGAATGGAATTGCCCAATAAATGGTGACTCTGAGAAACTATGTTTATTACAATGTGCTAGGAAATGTTAAACCCAGTTAATCTAAAATCTGTTAATTGTTGGGGGTCCCAGTTCCTTGAACTCAGTTGACCTAGTTTGATTACTTGGTGGAATTAGAAATTTCAAAAGAGGCACAGAAGAATAGAAAACTAAAGAGTATAAAATGGAAAGCAAATTGGAGCAGCACAGACAGCATTGTCTGTGCAGCACAGATTAGAAAGGAGAAGCAACCTCACACAGGCTTTAGTATAGCAAAGAGAATTTTGTCTAAGGACAAAGGGAAAGATTAGAGCACTTCCAAAGAGAGGTGGAAGTGGGTCCCTCTCATGAGTGAGACGAGAAATAAAGAGAGAGATGGAGATGCAAAGGCAGTGTAGAGGTTAAATGCCCTCTTCCTTTCTGTTTGAAATTGCTTATAACTCTTTCATTGGTCTCTCTGCACCTCCAGAGAGTTTGTCCTTTGCTATTGGTCATTAATTACTTATGTTCCCTCATACTCACATTCTTTCCCCTTTTTTGGTGATAATTGCTGTGTGCTGATCACAATGCTCCCATAATGTTCCTGTGGGCCCTCCAGACTTCATGTTCAGCAGGCCAGGCTTTCCTTGCATCCCCCTTGAAAGACCTTCCTTTGTCCCTTCTCTTTAATCTGAAGGGGACTTTCTATCCCCTTCAAAAAAGAAAAGTTTTTCACCTCCAGTTTACTAGCTTGTTCTTCTTTGTTTATTAAAGGAAGAGTTTGCCTTTTGGCCAGGGACGCCATCTTCCAGTACCAAAATGACAAACACAAAGGGAAAGAGGAGAGGCACCCGATACATGTTCTCTAGGCCTTTTAGAAAACATGGAGTTGTTCCTTTGGCCACATATATGCAAATCTACAAGAAAGGTGATATTGTAGACATCAAGGGAATGGGTACTGTTCAAAAAG
>CAUYPK010083502.1:0-39459 GCA_963574355.1 Loris lydekkerianus | reverse complement strand
GATTTAAACTTAAGACATGAAACTATAAAAATACTAGAGGAAAGTGCAGGGAAAACCCTTGAAGAAATAGGTTTAGGCGAGTATTTTATGAGGAAAACCCCCCAAGCAATTGAAGCAGCTTCAAAAATACATTACTGGGACTTGATCAAGCTAAGGAGCTTTTGCACAGCCAAGAACATAGTAAGTTCAGAATATTTAGATCCAATCCTCCTCTCTCATCTGTCTTAGACTGTGAGCTTTTTAAGGACAAGGTCCATATCATTTTTTATTGTAACTTTAGTGTTAATAATAGAGCCTGGCATAGAAGGTAATAAATAAAATTTTGTTGAATTAGTTAATAAATTATCTACAAATAAATTTTACAAAGATTTCTCTACACTTCACCCCAATAATGCCCTGAAGAACCAGGGTTTACTCTCAAACACCAGTACCAGATGGGCACAGGCTGAATTTCTTCTGTTTTTATGTTGCTTTTCTGGTTAATCAGCTATTTTTTGAAAAGGATAAGAATTAGGACTTCAAGTTGTTTCTTTTGTCTACACATCTTCTTTTTAAAAGCAGAACTCTTTTTCCATACTCAAACTTTTGTGTTTTGAGGAAAATGTGCTTTGAGTTATCTACTCTGATGGACACAAAGCTTGAAAAATTTTCCACTGTTTTAAGCTGTTATTATTTATGTCAAATTAGGGCTGATTTAAATATAGCTAAGCAGTTTTTACTATAGCCTTCCAGTTTATATTCCTAGAATAAAAATAAAGCTTCAAAATAAAAAGAGGAGAAAAACTTCTAAAAAACTGTTAGTGATGGAAATAGGAACTTTAAATAGAAGTGGAATCTCAAGTACAAGTACAGATTCACAAAAACAAATGATGCCACATTTCTAAAAGAAAAAAATCTTCAAGGTTAAGAAAAGAATTAATGAGATGCCAATAATCATTTAGACTTTAAAATTGAGCCTAAAACCACAATCTGGTTTCTCTATCATTGGGCAAATTAAGTAGTCATTAATTTCTCAACGTAAGTTGTTGCCAAGAGCGTATTACCTCTCAGGAGAGTGATTAGAATTACGTGAGGTCTACAAAGCATTTTGGAGACAAAGATGTTAACATGTGTGACTTGATGAATGTTGTTCCCCCACCAGAGGATGTATATTTAGGGTCCTAGGTCCAGCTAGTCAGTTGTATGACACTCAGGTTATATATTGGTAGGTCTATTATGGTTATATAAAGTATCAAGATTTGGTGATAAACAGCTTTCAAAAGATAGGCTTTGGTTATAATGGAAGCATTATTATTTCTCTCTAGTGCCTTAAGTAGCTTTTGAAAAATTTAAGAGGATGAAAATAGAAGGCATTTGGAAACTCTTACAACCCCTCAGAGCATTATGTTCAAGGTTACATTTGAGCATCTATTTATATTTATTTTCCATATTATTTATTGACTCTGTTGGATAATGAGATATTTAATTCAATTCGATTCAACTTTTCCATTTTTACATCTCAAAGCAGAAGCCTTTTTGGAAAGAGATAAAATAAAAGTTCTTTCATCCAAGCACTTTACTCCCGTTAAAATATAAAGAGTAACACGATACTTACATTTTCCAAGAGAATCAAGTACTATAAATTTTAACATCTGAAAATATCCATAGTTCATAGTTATCATGTATTCACTGCCAGACACACTTGAATATGTTTTCAACTTTAAGTCACGTAAGTGGTATTTACCAGCCATTATTTTATATAACAGGGACTTTCATTTCTCTTTTTATATATTGTTAATTTAAATTTCTATTAACATTAAGATAACATCCATAGAGAAATATTAACAAAGACTCACTTAGAGTCTAACATCCAAACAAAATTGTGAAAAAATAGTAATGAGTAGAGAAAAATACCAGAATGTGGAACAATGAAAAGTCTCTGAATTGTTTTCAGCAAATCCATTTAAACAAGAGCTTAAATCAGTGTTCTAGCTTTAATTATGTATGTAGTATATTTGGTGAAGTCTAAAACATAGAAGAAACATTTCGTAAACATATTTTTGATTGATATGTCTACTTTCCTAAGGTTTTTTTTAAATCATGTGGTTTATCCTGTCGGGAAACCCTTACTAGAAATATTACCCATGTTTTGGTTTCTCATTCCCATTTGTAGACGAGTATCTGCTATCCCTATTCTCTTTCTTCTAGAAAACATTAATTTACTACAACAATTTACTCACGAAACTGTAATTATTAACTGCATTTTGTTTATTGGATTCTACAGGTTTGGTTTTCATCCTTGGGCAAATCAGAGATCTCTAGTGCTGTTACCATTGTCTTGGCTTTACAACAATTCTCTTTGGCTTACGTGTCCTGGGAGCTATTGCTATGATCCATATTTATTTCTTCTCTCTAACATGGGTGGAAATGGTAAGCTATGTTGATCTCTAGTGCTGTAACTATTTACGATAAGTTGAGTTTTTATTTGATTTGCTATATCATAAAAGAATATTAGGAAGAATGAAAAGGAATTTAAAGAAATAGTAACATCTTTCTCTCTTGTGTTTCTTCTCCATAGTCCAGAAAAGAGAAAACTGAGGAAAATGAATCTTTACATAGGCAGGAGCCTTTATATTAAAGACACTGCAGACATGTAAAAAGCTGTCTCTCCAAATGAGAAATTTTAATTTGCAGAGAGGATTTCTGTAGTTGAATCCTCATAAAATTGAGAATTGGTTTCTAGAGGATGATAGAACATTTTTAAAAGAAGAAATACTTTTCTCTATTTAAAATTGGTAAGAAGTTATATTATCTTGTATAAATATTAGGATGTTAGATAATTATATGTTCCCACTTTCTGACATATTATCTCTTTTACATATGTGTTGCTTTTCTGATGAAAATCTCTTTAAAGTCCTACATCACTGACAAAACAAATTGTATTTTATGTTTCAGCTGGAATACTTATGCATGTAGCATTAAGATGTCAGCTGAAAAAAAAAATATTTGTCAAATGTATATCAGCAGCATATGAAAGAGACAAAGATATGACATCAGGCTTCATGCAGCTCATTAAAATATACATAAATCTGGAGGAAAAAACAACATGTCAAAGAGAACTCAGTGGGCTGGGTAAAATCAAATAATAATAATAAATGCATAGACCAGTCAGAATTATTTTAAGATTAATTCATCAAAAATTTTCTCTTGTTTCAGAAATTCATGTTGCTTTGATTGTTCATCACATGAATTTTTCCATAACTAACAAAGGTATAATTCAAACTCAAGATCATAACTAAGTATTTCTTCATACCATTGATATGGTAACATGTACGGGCTTGAAAATCACTGATGCTTATGGAAAAAAAACAATCTAGAATTGGAAGAATTTAAAATACTCAAGAGTGCATAAAGAGTGTTTTATGGTAGTTTGGGGGAGACGGCTTCCTAGAGGGGCTTGAGAGTCTCATTTGAGAGATTTCAGCTTAACAATTAAAGTTGTTTTCTATTAAAATGTTTCTCATTTTTGAACAATCACTGTTAAAGTAGCTGTTTTGTATATGCAAACAGTAAAATCTGTACACTAATAGTTTATTAGGGAAATGAAAGAACGAAATTTTAAAAAGTGGTCCAAAGTATTCATGAACCTTTGGGAAAACACGTTATGAGGACCTGCACCATGTCACCTACAATGACATTAAAATAGGGTAAAATTTGGGATTACATAGGCCTGATTTCAATTTCTAGGTCTGGACTCCAACTTTATGAAAAAGTGATATAACCTTCCCAGGATTACATAATTATTACATTATTAAACCAAAGGAGAGAGTGCAGGTAAATCCCCTTAGCAGAGAGGCTGATACAATATATGCCCTCACCAAAGGCTAGTTCTCTCTGTTTATTTATTTATTTATTTATTTATTTATTTATTTTATTGTACTACTATACTGATTATTGAAAATACTTGGGGTAGAGTAGCAGGAAAATCGGTTGTCCTGTGTGATAAACATATTTAAATAGAGGGCCCTTTCTTACTATCAGCATTAATTTGTTGGGTAATAGCTATTGGAGATTAACAAAGGTGTAAGAGTATAAACAGAAAACAATTCCAGAGCACAACTATCACTCTGATAGAGTTCCAGAGTTCTAGAAGACTGTATCCACTTCACACATGTGAGCGGTTTATCCCCAGAGTATTGTTTCTCAACTTCCATCATCAAAGGATTAGGTCCAATTATAACTAATTCTTTAATAATGGAATTGATACCTCTTCAAGTATTTAGACCAGATAGTAGATTATACTATAAAATATGCTTCTGAGTAATTATGACCCAATTAATTATTTTAGACAGCTTTTTAAAGTTTGATTAACTAATTGGACTCTCCGAAATAGAAAGTAGGAAATAGAGGCTTCATTCTATTTGGCACAAAACCAGATAGAAAGTTGCCTTAATTAGTACTGTTTTGCATGGTTGGGTTTGACAAGTGTGTTTGGGTTTCATAAAATAATCCAAGTTCCTTGTTGATCTGCATTTATGCAACTTCAACCCAAATAAATAAGATCATAATTTCAAATCAAGGCAGGAACTCTGGGGATGATTACCACTCTTGCCTTTGTTTTTCAGGCTTGCTGCATGCTGTCTTTGTGGAAATAAAAGTGCAGACACGAGACTGCCAAATGATTATGTTCAATCCTGCAACGTGGAGGGATATAGCGCATTTTACACCAGTGTCTACCTGATCTGCGTGGTCTACACAAATGTATTCCAAGTCTCCATTTCTAGCCCAGGGAGGTTAGATCCTCGGGAAAGATGTATGCGGGAATAAAGAATTGGGGAAATTTTAGTGTATCTTCAAAGTCTAGGACAGGGTGTTGATATCCATTTTTCTCTCATCTGCCTTTCTAAACTACAGAGCATGAAGGTATAGTTTGTACTCATGTTTTACCCGGAACCTCCTAAACTCTGCATTACAAGGTTTCCTTGCAAACTAACACTGTGACCTTCATTGCACTATATCTTACTAGTTATTTGTTTCAAGATTCATATCAAGCTGGAAAGCGGTGATTTTTATATAATCTTAGCTTTCTTTTTTTTATTTCAGATTACTATAAGGATCCAATTAGGTTACATTGTTTGCATTTGTAAGGTAGAGTCCAAGTTGTAGGTGAGCCCTTCAGCCAGGAGGTGTGCCATATACCCTTACATTGTGCCTGTTAGGTGGGAGCACACCCAACCTCTCTTCCTCCCCTCTGATCTTAGCTTTCTAAAAATATTTCCTCTAAAGAACTCTAAGGAAAGAATCTTGAATGTTAAAAAAAAAAAAAAAAAGGCCTTTAGGAATTGACATTCAAAAATGCCCATATTTCAATACAGTTTTCTAGTTTTTTAAATATCTAAATGGTATTGATGTGCATATCTGCAAATTCCAAACTTCTGTGACTATTGTTCTACTCAATATGGGAAACAGGATTTAAAGTCAAGTGTAAGAATTTAAAATGCACAGGGACTGTATTTTTTGCACAAGGGACATTTGAAGGATTGGATAAGCATGACTGATACGATTTTGATAATAGAAAACTACCTTTAACCGACATCTGTAATATTATGCTCTCCTTGACATTTTGAAGAAAATTTAAAATCTCTGTTCTTTTGAAAAAGTATGTCTATTTTTATAAGCCAAAAGGAAGATCACAATGGCATGAACTAAACCCAGCTTCTTGTGGCAGGAAGGTTCCCCAGCTTTGGATATATGACCCAAAAGCACACTCTGCTTACTGCGTTGAGCCAGGATATTGAACAGCATGTAATGCGTATTTCTATGCATCTTTGTAAGTTTTAAGATTTTATTCATGTCTCAGAGACATATTAATATTAGACTGAGTGGCCCATATTCATACTTCTTAGGACACTAAAAGGTGATCAAATTAGAAAATGAAATCACTTATTTAGGGTCTAAGCTAATAGATTATGTGTGGGAAACCAATCAGACCAACAGCAATTGAAAACATCAATTATAACAAAGAGATAAACATCTTCTGACTCTTTCCCATTCCTTTTTTAAAGGCATGTTTTACTTATCAGGCATTATAGATTAAGTATGCAATTAAGTATAATTCACAATATTTATGGCAAGGAAGTGCAATTTTGCTCATGGCTTCTAGGCACTGACTCCACCCTCTCTGTCCAGATGATGACACAGCCTCAACCTCCCTGAGTTTGTTTTGAGAACTAAAAAAATGTGATGCTTTTTATTCAGAAGCATGAAAATTATAAATTAAAATTTTTTCAAGAATAATGCTGTACATCTGGCTCAGTGTTGCAAAACTAATTGAGGTTTATAGGTCTGGCCATACATCGACTTCATAGGCAGCTGTGAGCCCCTCAAGGACTCTAGGCAACAGCAGAAGCTACTGTCCTGGTCGTTACCTTCTGGGAAATGTATTCTTTGGTAGTTAAATTGTAAGCATGACTGTGCTGGGTCTGGGTGAGTTGTGAACACGTGTGCACGTGTGTGTTCTGTGCATTTGCATGGCTGGGTGATGCATGTGTGGCACAGTCTGTGTGTATGAGTGCGTGTCTGTGCATGTTGGTGGGCAAGCATCTGATCTTTCCTTCCCATTCCGTAATCTGCTTCCTTCAGGTGAAAAATCTCTTTTTCTGTCTTATGAATAATGACTTCATTCTTTTGTGAATTTTTGCCACTCTATCTAGGGCACAAACTGTTCCTCTTTTCTCCCCCCACTGTTTTTATCTTTCAAATGTTCTACTCATTACTAATTAAGTCATAAGATAATAAAAAGAAGGAAAATTCAAACCAGTTCACACAGCGTCATCTATGCACGCATGTGCACAGAGACAAATACATGTCCCTTTCTCAGGGCACCATTTTAATTCTCCTGGAGACCTCAACACACAGTGGGACACATGGAGACCTTCACACACAGTGGGGACACACTGGAGACCTCCACACACAGTGGGTACACATGGAGAACTTCACACACAGTGGGGGCACACTGGAGACCTCCACACACAGTGGGGACACACTGTAGACCTCAAGATACTGTGGGAACATACGGGAGACCTCAACACACAGTGGGGACACACTGGAGACATTCACACACAGTGGGGACACAAGGAGACCTCCACACACAGTGGGGACACATGGAGACCTCCACACACAGTGGGACACATGGAGACCTCCACACACAGTGGGGACACACAGGAGACCTCCACACACAGTGGGGCACACGGGAGACTTCCACACACAGTGGGGACACACTGGAGACCTCCACACACAATGGGGCACACGGGAGACCTCCACACGCAGTGGGGACACACGTTGTTCAGGTTTGATTCCGAAAGTGAGAAATGCTTGTGATGGATTTCAAGGCCCTATAACAAATATTCAAAAGCAATTCTTGACTATTTTTCTTAAAGATTTTTTATTTTCCTGTTTATCTTCTTACCTGCAGTGACTGCTAACTATTGTCACCAGAATATTTGTTTTTCAGTAGCAGAAAATATAGAAAGGAAAAGAGAATATCGGCATTATTTGATATGTTTTCTGTCCACAAGGTGTTGCCAGAATTGAGATGGACTGAGTTCTTGTAGGCAGGCTACCCTCCTGTTACCAATTAAGGTGCCTGAAGAGCAGCGGAATGGCAGCCCTGAAAGTCACATAAAGATCTAAGACCTGAAAAGGCACAGTCTGGAGGAAAAAAGGGAGAAGCTGAAGCTCCTGAGTAGCTGAACTTATGGACCAACAGTAGACGGCACATCACTGTGGGGCACAGTCAGTTCCTACCAGGAGCATTGGTGTAAATTAGCATCATCAGTCTCAGGGACTCTGAAAACACGTATTTATGGTGGTTTGCTTTATTCAGGAATATTTTAATGCAGAAAGTTGAAGATTACATGCTAAAATTCTTTTATCTTGATTTCCCTGCTATACTATCAAAACTTAACAATCTGTATCTAAAATTTTTTAGCTAAGGAGTAAGCAAAGGTTTTATCTTCTCATATATGAAAACGGAAATATTTTAATAAGAAAAATAAGCCTTGAAATTAGTGGAAAATAAAACATCTGAGATTTGATGTTTAGACTTACATAAAACTATGCTCCTTCATCTCCATGGGGTAATATCCCTCCAAAATATTTATTTTTTCAAAACAAATTTCTTGGCAGAACAAAAGCAGTAGGTATTCTATGTACTGCGATGTGATAAACTGAATCATTCTTTTTATTTACATCTTTGGCCAGCCTTCCTTTGGTCCTTCCACCTACGCATTCCTTGAGCGTAGCACCAGCACTAGCAAACGGTCTGGCACTGTTGTGTGGCTGAATAGAAATACCCACCACCCGCCCAGCTGTGTGCCTGAAGAGCTGGATTGCTCCCCAGAGTGCTGGGGCTGAGGCAGAGGCCCAGCTCACTCAGACCCAGTACAGGAGACAGGTGCTGAAGCACAGGCCGATTCTAAGTGCTCTGGTCATTCAGAAGAGAAAGAAATGAACTCCACCTGTGAAGGGGTTACGTCTGGAAAACTAGGGCCAGACTCCCGAGTCAAAGCTCTTATTTTTGCCAGAATGATGAGTAGGTTGGTTTGGTATTCCCATAGGGGACAGAGCGTAGTACATGTGTTGCCTTATCTGTTTTTATAATTTTCCTCTGTTTAATCTAACAATCTTTTTGCCTATTGTTTCCTTTACTGATTTGCAACTTCTCATCCCTAAATTGTTTTAGAGAATCTGATGTCATTGGGTTTGGGAAATATTGGTGATGAGCCAGAAATGTACTTGAACCTATTACCATGTTACTTTATTTATAATACTCTGATCCCCCCCAGCCACAGCCCCATGCTTATTCATGTGTATGAATGAATACTATGCTTTGGCTCATGAGGAGATAAGGAAACAGACTGCACAGGGCAGTGATGCTGCAGGCAGGGATCTGGGGAAGGGACAGCAGGAAATAGCAGTTATGTAATATTTCCTACATAGTTTTTAGGGTCAGAGCAGTGTGGTCTCAGAAACATTATTATGCTTTTGCTTCAGGCAGCCATTGTCTGGGTGAGCAAAATTCCTCAAACTCTTCAAGGGCATCAACAAGCAAGTTCTGTTGGCTTTTTCCCCTGATAAAATATAAACTAGTAGTGGCAGAAAAGAAGCTGTTCTGACAAATGACGGCAACCTAGCAAAGGGTCTGATTCCAGCACAAGGAGATGTGTTATCCATTTCTGCTTCCAGAGCCTCAAGATGGTCTCACCAGTAGTGAGACGAAACGCAAAATAAAGATGAGGTACCTTAAAGTGCTCTGCAAATCCAAACATTGCTAGTATCATTTTTTGATAACTAAAAGTCAATCCCAAATTAGAAAGATAGAAATGATTACTCTTCTCTTGCGCGAGTCCCTTACCCTCTCAAAGTCTTGGTTTCCTTGTCTGTAAAAGGGAGCCATAGGACATACTCTGCAGAATTGTTCACATTAAAAACAACGTGAAAACTGCTAAGCACTGATCTTGGCAAATGGTAGGCATTCTATAAACTGCAGTTATTTTTATTATGATTATGACATTTATAACCATCCACAATTTTAGAAAAGTTCCACAGAAAGATTTCTTTTAAATTATTCTAACAAAACAGGGACTTGCAATTTGAGCTATCTTGTATTCTAGGAGTTCAAAAACATCAGAAAACGTCTATGACTTTATATTTCAAATTTCAGTCGGCGTGGGAGGGTTCTAAGAAAAAAGTTGAAACCTTTAAAGGGTAAGAGATGCGTTGGCATGTCTGGGAGAAGAAAACAAGCAGAAGAAAAGAGATGAACAGAGAAAATATAATTCTTTTGTGGCAACAGCCCAGGACAAGTGGGTGATTTTCAGAATGATAATCAGCTCTCACCACCCCATGGCTCTGGGCTGCTCCAACTTCACGCACAGTGGGGAACCTTCTGGGCTCTTCAATATCAAATTGTACATGCAAGTTATTTGTAACAGAACATTGAAAAGTCAATGAAGGCAAACCTGGTAGGCAGCTTCTGTCAGAAAACATCTGAATCAATAGGACACTATCAGAATTGTCTTTCCCAAGCAAAATACAAAACTGTATTAACCAAAAGCATGACAGCTTTGTGAAATTTCCTCACTCTAGTAACTTAACACAGACTTGGGGAATCAGGCTTTAGAGCTTCGCCCCACAGGTCAGACAATAACAATGAGACATCCTTAGGGACTATATTATCGAGGAGCCCCTGAGAGATGGGATACTTCTGAACAAGATACAAGGTCATACGCGGAAGTCTTTAATCACTTCTATAATGCAAGAACATTAAAATAAGCTAGCACAAACTAACAAAAGGATTTTTTAACTTAATTTTTTCCAGCCTACCTCTGTTCTATTACTAAGGCTTCTACAGAATGGGAGATCAAGCAGAAAAGAATAACAAGAACAAAAACGTGAAGACACTGTTCTTCACTGCTAAGAGATCAATTGCAAATGCTGTAATTTAACCTTCATGATCTTCTTGCAGCCTCAACCTTAACCAACTATACCAGGTGCTTAACTAAATTCTTTACCAATTAAAATGGAAAGCCAGCAGGGAAATAAATCACATACACTCAAGATGGAATCACTTCTTATTTTCATACTATTATATTGTAATCATGTAAAAATCTCTGCATTCCACTGTAATGTGAATTATTCCAGCGTGGAGACTGTCCCATTCATTCTCCTCACCCAGCACTGTGCATGGCACAGAGGGGGACGTGTGAGTGACACAACAGCCTTACATCTGGGAGTCTTTTTCTCAAATTCTAACTCTGCCAGATATTACTTGTGAAGGTCACAAACTTTCTACTTCTCGGTTTCCTTATATGTAAAATGATGGTGTTGTTAACCTTTCAGTAACTTTCAGGATCACATTTATGCACTAGAAGTTATGTGTATGTGTCCATAGATGTGCACCTTCCATTTAAAACATGATAGTCCTTAAATGATTAGTAAGCATATAAGAAAGCTTGTTGAAAATATTAAAGAATAGATTATTTCTTTCTTATTAAGATTCAGCCAGTAATTCTTGAATAATAGTATTCCATAATACACAGATTAGAAGTAAAATGGTAGTAAGAGAAAGCTTGAAGACTATGAATATGGATTCTTATTTTGAATCAATGGCTTCCTTCCCTATTTTTCTACTTATTTTCAGATAAATGATATCTGAAATACCCCTAGTTTCCTAAATCTTCTAAAGAACAGTCAATGTATAAAGACAGATGATAAAATAAAGACCGAGTACTTCTAGTTCAATACGTTAAAATGTGGCATATTTATGACTCATGAGTCCCAAATTATCTTAAACCCATTTATTTCTTTTGCCTATCGCCTAAACAGAACTAGTTTTCCATGATTAATTTGAAGGTTTATGATTTAAAAAGAGAGATGTCCTACAGATCCTGATCTCATTAGGTTTTCTAATTTGCATCATATCCTTTCTTTAGGGAATTGGCAACAAGATAACCACCTAGGCTATTCAATAAGTTATAGGATGAATAGTAAAGCAAACTGACATATACAGCTCACAGAATATTACTCAGCCTTAAAAAAGAAGGAAGTTCTGACACATGGATAAACCTTGACGTTAACTAAATGAGATCAACTAAGTACAAAAGGATAGATATTGGCCCCGGCCAAAACTGCAAAAAACAAACAAAAAACCCCACAAACAAACAAACAAACAAAAAGAATAGATACTATATAATTCCACTTGTGTGATGTACCTAGAATAGTCAAGTTCATACCAGACCAAAAGTAGAATGCTGGTTGTCAGGAATGGGGAGAAGGGGAATAGGGAATTTCAGTTCAGGAAGGTAAAAAAGTTGTGGAGATAGATGATGCCCAGGGCTTCACAGCAGCACAAATGTACTTAAAACTACTGAGCTGTCTACTTTGGCAAAAATGGTAAATTTTATGTTACATATCTTTTACCACAATAAAAAAATATTAAAAATTATACATTTCTGTAAGGCTAGAGATACAGCTCTTGAATATAAAAACACTTTTTATAATAGAGCATTCTGGGACATAGATTAAGCTAAGTTTTGTAAGGGAAAAAATCAAGCTACCCCCATGATAGATCTCAGTAAAAATGTTATTCTTTGGTTTGTCTGGCCTTGAGTGTCTACCACTGTGTCAGGTTCTGAGAGACAAAGACGGTCTGGCTGCCACAACTGTGGACGGAGCTCACTCTCCACAAGGGAAATCCATCAAAAGTTATTTTAGTATAAGCCCATGATGCAGTTTGAATGACTGCGGGAACGGGTTTTAGCATTACATAGATGGGTCTGCCTCTGGCTCAGAATTTATAAGCTAGGCTATTTTGAGGAAGTTCGTTTGCCTTTTAGAATCTCAGGCCACTCATTTATGAATAAGCACTTCACAGGAATGAAATAACGCAACTGGTCCATTAACGGCATTCTCTGTTGTTTGCATAAATCCTAGGTCAGAGGCACGTGCTGGCTGGCGCCACCTGACAATAGCTGGGTATAGACAGGTGGGAAGGTCTGGCCTGGCTTCAGCAGGCCATTTCGATACAGACAGAGAATAGGGTTTGTGTCATCATTGCTAGTGGGATTACTACTGAAAACACATTAATTATATTTACATCCAGTTATGATAAAAATTAAAATTGGAAGATTATTTTCTTCATCTGAGTTGTAACATATTAGGAATAGTATAATAACAAATAATATAAAATTATTTCCTTCATATAGAGGGAATGCTTAAATATTTACTTCATAAATGAATAGTTTTATATTTGGGTATTTAAGGGAATTAAAATTAAAATGTTGATAAACAATATTACTGAACCATATACTTTACATTCAATTTTTACATTAAGAAAAAGAAGCAACAGGGTGATGTCGTAGCTCACGCCTGTAATCCCAGCACTCTGGGAGACCATGGTGGGTGGATTGCTTCAGCTCAGGGGTTTGAGACCAACCTGAGGAATTTTGAGATCCCTTCTCTACTTTAGCAGAAGGTGTCTGTAGTTTTAGCTACTTGAAAGGCTGAGACAGGAGGTTCACTCAAGCCCAGGAATTTGAGGTTGCAGTAAGTGAGGATGATGTCAGGGCACTCAAGCCTGGGCAACAGAATGAGATTCTGTCTTAAAAAAAAAAAAAAAAAAAAGAAATAAAATAAAAATAAAAACAAAATAGAAGCAGCAGCACAGATAATCTCTAATCTGCTAACCTTTATTGCCAGAGCTTCCATTACAAGCTTTGCAAGACCCTCTGGGAAAACTTGTAGGTATTAAAATGAAGAAATTATGGGCTCCTTAGCAGAGGGTTGGAAGAAAATGTAACAGCTTATGTGCAGTGCAGGGGGGCTGCAGCTGTCTTGGTTCCTGTCCCCAAATATCTCCACCTGTACTTCCTATGTCTATCACTCCAGGATCTCACACACAACCTAAAAATCCTTAAGTCATGTTTTACTTAACAATTATGGGGCAGGGGTGGGAAAAGGGGGAAAACAGAGGGGTCGCTGGAGGCAAGGTGGGCACGAATACTTTGACCCACTAAAGTTTTTCTTTGACATTTTGCCCCCCTCCCAGCTGTACTGAGGCATTTTGATCAAGAGAAAAGCTGGGTTAGGAGATTTGAAGCCAAAACCAATTTAAAGAAAAGGCAGCTGGAGAGTATCAGATGGGAAGAATTAGCTCAGGAAAAAATCTAAGGTGCAAAAGAGACAGACACAGCTATGTGGAAAGGTGGCCTTGGGTAGTTTTCAAACTTTGGGCAGGATCAATTGAACATTAAAAAAAAAAAAAAAAAGAAGAAATGTTTTGCTTTTTATGGACCCCTCTCTCTCATACAGCCACCATCCCCCACATTGTAAATACTGAAGTTCAGTGTAAGCTGTGGGTTTTCACAGGCTTATGCAACCACTCTGGGTAAATATCTGTCCTATGAAATGAAAAGCACATATCTTAAAATATATTTTGTTCTAAAACTCATTCGTAAGTTGGGGACTGCCTATATTTATTGAATCTTGCCTTGCCTTTTGTAAGACACATTGATAATCATTCAGTTCTTATCATAATAAGAAATAATATACTGTGTATGTCCATAATTACGTAATTGTGCAAACTCTTTTTTCCTAAAATTATGTTACTATGCACAATTCAAATCAGTAACAATGTAGTTGTATTCTATAATACTATAATATTGTAAGTACTATGACATATATGATGTTTCAGGACATAGCTTAAGAGCATTAAGAAAATCTGGTTTAAAATTAGAAAAAGGAGAGGAACCATACAAGACTAACTCCTTCATACTTCTAATGTTACACACCAAACAAAAAATAAATAACTTCCCAGGAGATGCTATGGCACACTTTGGATAGGTAAGCAAAAGTCCTGAGCAAGTTGCAAAACTACTGCTAAGAATGATTTCTTACAGACTATAGAAAATTCATATAATATCACTTGTGGGTGTCATATTTTGGGAGTTGCAAACCAATGTATTTTGAGCATTCGTTGAGAGATAGTTTTTCCTTAGTCTGAAATATTTTTTACAAATTCATAAACATAAGTTTTGCAAGGATTCTTTTGCATTGGAAAAATGAAAACAATTGCAGGGTTAAGCAAGTCAGATTAACTATAAGAAGGGAGAATACAAATTGCTAATATGAACAGTGGAGCATATGTTAAACCAGATTTTTCATATTCAAGATAGAAAAAAAAATAAAATTGTGTGTGTGATGATTAAATTTTAAGGAAAATTTAAAAATTAAAAAAATTAAATTTTAAGGAAAAAAGAAAAGTGATAAAGTATTTACCATAAATTACTTTCTGCTGAAAAAGGATAGTTATTATTAAGATTGAGAAATACTTATCTTTATAGTCAGTAGATTTGGCATTTTTAAAAGGGGAAGTGGTGTTAGCATTGATAGCCCGTGTAAGTATTGCAAAGGGATTTTTATGGTATTTGCAGAAGAATTATTCAAACAATAAAGACACTTAAAATGGTGGATGTAAAATTTTTCAAGAGAAGATAAATTATTGAGGCAATAAAATGAGGAGAAACTCACAAAATGTTCTGTACCATAGAAGAGAAAAGCTGCAAAATTAGCCATTTTGTTGCCTGACATTCCTCTGCTGAGAAAAATAACTGTGATTTCAGATATCGCACACAAAAAGTTAATAATTTTTTTTAAATGTGGAAGGTCATGCAATGGCATCAAACTGTTCTTAACTTTAAAATGATAAATGGAATAACATGTGTGGGACAGGGCTTATTTCTGGACACCTGCTCAGCCTATGGTTTTATTAAGTCTATTGTCTCTGGAGAAAATGGCCCCATTTGTGACTCTGAAGAAAATAATTTGGAGAAACATAGAGAACCTTTTGGTACCCTTCACATCATAATGTGCGCTGACTCAGCCTACTTATGGGGCCATTAATCTCTGAAAGGGAGTCATACCACTGCCATTGTCTAATTTCTAAATTTGCTTTCAGAAGACAGAGACCTTGAAGGAGAGGCTCAGGGTGGACTCTTTCGCAGGCAACCCTGCATCCTACTGCATCAAATTCAAATTTCATCTGTGTTCGCGATTTCCAACTACCTTCACTGTTCTTCCTTCCTTCACACTTTCCATTTTTCTTTATTCCACAAAGACTTAGATACATTTTATTGTTTTAAAATATGTCCATTTAAACTAGATAAACATGTTTGAAAAAGGAATGTCCCTTTCATATTGCAAAGGAGATATTTTAAAATAGTGGCTATAACAACAAAATTAATATTTATAAATGTTATCATATTAACTTTTAAAATTAGGAATTAATAAACATGTAATTACACATATAAAATGTGTAAAGTAGGATTTAATTTCAGTTATACAGATGAAGCTAAGAGTTTACTTTGTCTTCCTGAAGACCCTCAGTAAGTGGTAGAAATAGGACTTGAACATTGCTTTCTGTTTAGTGAAAACATTCTTTTTCTTTATTTTATGTTAGTACAAGGGTACACATGATTAGATTACAAGTTTTTCTTTGTAAGACTAAAGTCAGAGTTGGAGTTGTGTCCTTAACCCAGGAAGTGTGCCACATACCCATGCAATGGACCTGTTGGGTGGGAACTTTCCAAATCCTTTCTCTTATTCCCCCTATTAAACATTCTTAACTCTACAAGAGAATAATGCAACCCCAAACAGTGCCCTGGTGCAGACAAATGCATAACCATATCAGAATGTTATAGCAAGTCAATACTCGTTATTCAGATCATTGAATTATTTGCCTTAAAGTATTATTAACTTTGGACT
The DNA here is from genome assembly GCA_963574355.1 of Loris lydekkerianus. Classification (NCBI taxonomy): domain Eukaryota; kingdom Metazoa; phylum Chordata; class Mammalia; order Primates; family Lorisidae; genus Loris; species Loris lydekkerianus. The sequence goes on along the minus strand of CAUYPK010083502.1, from coordinate 23,157 downwards.
TTACATATTTTTAAGAGAATAAATTCTGAATTTAAATAATTTCTACTTCATCTCTTTAATAATTTTATAACACATTTCAGAATTGTGAAAGATGGTAAAGTTTTCCAAATAAAGATGAGCATCAATGAGTGCTTTCAAATCAAAGATTAATAAGAATTTCTATAAATAATAGACTTAACTCTATCATCTAACATTAACTTTAGTAAAGTACCTACTATCAATAAGACACTGTTATATAAACAAAACACTAAACATATTAAACTTATTTGATTATCACAACCACTCAATGGAGAGATTAAAACATACGGAGAGATAAACGAAACAAAAGCATACAGTGAAGAAAAGAATCCCTAGTCAACAAATGGTGCTGGGAGAACTGGATGACCAAGTGTAAAAGTCTGAAGCTTGACCCACAGCTTTCACTCCTTACAAAAATTGATTTAAGATGCATAAGAGACTTAAATCTAAGACATGAAATGATCAAAACCTTAGAAGAATGTGTGGGGGAACCTCTTGATGATGTGGGACTGGGAAAAGACTGATAAAGACCTCAGCGGTCATTACAACAACCACAATTAACAAATGGGACTTAATTAAGCTGAAAACCTTCTGCACAGCTAAGGACCCAACAAGTAAAGCTAAAAGGCAAGATACAGAATGGGAAAAGGTATTTTCAGGGTATCAATCTGACAAGGGGTTGATAACTAGAATCTACACAGAATTCAAATTAATCAACAGAAAAAGAATAAACAATCCCACCTACCTCTGGGCAACAAATAAATAACAGAAGCTTCCTTAATGAAGACACACAAATGGCTAACAAACATTTGAAAAAGTGCTCATCAGAGAAATGCAAATCAAAACCACCTGGAGATATCACCTAACCCCAGTGAGAATGGCCCACATCATGAAGTCTCAAAACTGCAGATGCTGGTGTGGATGTGGAGAGAAGGGAAACTTTTACACTGCTGGTGGGACTGCAAACTAGTACAACCTTTTTGGAAGGAAGTATGGAGAATCCTCAAAGAACTCAAATTAGACTCCCATTTGATTCTGCAATCCCATTCCTGGGCATCTACCCAGAAGAAAAATAAATCCTTTTACCATAAGGACATTTTCACTAGACATGGAAACAGCCTAAATGCCCACCAATCCAGGAATGGATTAACAAGCCGTGGTATATGTAAACCATGGAATACTATTCAGCCATTAAAAATAGATGGAGACTTAACATCTTTTGTATTTACCTGGATGGAGGTGGAACACATTCTTCTTGGTAAAATATCACAAGAATGGAGAAGCAAGAATTCAATGTACTCTAATCTAATATGAAGGCAATATGTGATCTAATACAAGGGAGGGGGTAGGGGAATGAGGGATCAGGGAGAGGGGAGGATAGAGGGGGATGGGTGATTATGGTATATGGTACACCTCTTTTGGGTGGGACACAATTACAAGAGAGACTTTACCTAACAACTGCAATCAGTGTAACCTATTTATTTATACCCTCAATGAATCCCAAATAATAAACAAACAAAAAAACACCTGAAGGCAAAATAAGGACCTTTTAAGAAAAAACAAAACAAAAGAAAAACACATACAGAGAACATACACACCTAGTAAGTGATGGAGAACCTAGAGAGAAAATTTCCAAAGCCAGTGTTATGCTATAATAAGACTATAAAAAAATTCTTTAGTATTTAAACAAATACCCCAACTCATGGAAATAAGGTTTGGCTTTCTCATGACTAATGATAACTGTGGAAACCACATTTTACTCAATATCCCAAGGACAGTGCCATAACTTGATCATTTCATAGATAAACACATAATGTAATCTTATCATGGTCAATTAGATGATTATCTTAAAAAGAAACCCTATTCCTATAAGTCAATGGCACTGTTACTCTTTTGAAGTAAACATTCCAATATTTATGATTACCCAAAGATATAATGGTTATGGTTTGTTTACTCCTGTATCTCCAAAACCTGGGACAAAGTATCAGTAGGTACTCAATAGTAAGTGTTGAATAAAGAATGAAGAATAGGGGCCGTGCCAGTGGCTCAGTGGGTAGGGTGCTGGTCCCATATACTGAGGGAGGCAGGTTTGAACCGGGCCCTGGCCAAACTGCAACAACAACAAAAAATAGCCGGGCTTTGTGGTGGGTGCCTGTACTCCCAGCTACTCAGGAGGCAGAGCAAGAGAGTCGCCTTAGCCCAGGAGCTGGAGGTTGCTGTGAGCTGTGATGTCATAGCACTCTACCAAGGGTGATAAAGTGAGACTCTGTCTCAAAATAAATAAATAAATAAAATAAAAAATAAAGGAATTTACAAAGTTGTACCAAAGTTTTTTAAAGAGAGTAAGTCCAGATAATATAGTATGCATAAACAGCTAAAACATGTATACTGTGAGCGTCCATTTTTTTGTTGTTTCCCTTACAAAAGAAAATGAATATTGTTCTTTTCCTTTCGGTGAGCTTTTATAGTTATGGCTGTGATCCATTCGGTTTGAGTTCTTCTTTTTTCTATCTAAAGATGGCTATCTTTGATAAGTTCTGCTACCATGATTTGATTTTAGCATTGAAGAACAAATATGGAACCTAATGTTTGCTGATGATGAGTTGTGAAGTCCTCTGTGCACATTGAGCATTTTGCATAGACAATAGTCCTGTTCCACCTCTCCCACCAGGCTTTCCTTCATACAGAATGCTGAAAAGTGCCTTACCTTCCCTAGCTGTCCCAGACAGACCTGAGTTCAATTGGTAACTCTACTGCTTACTAATTAGGCGAACCTGGTAAAGTTTAACTCTCTATTTTCATCATGGAAAACCATGATAATGTAGAAAGTTCTTTTGATAATTAAATAAATTCAATTCTATGCCTACTAGAACACCAGATACAAAATAAGAGCAGCAAACATTCCCTTTCACTTCTTAACTCCTTTCCTTTTTGTATATAAACTTTTTTAAGGCTTGTGTGTGAGACCATTGATCAGGATTAAGAATAAATTATAAACTCAAGAAGGATTTTTTTTGGGGGGGTGAAATGTCCATTATTATATAAAACAGAAACCAATCAACAACTTCGGTTTTATTGGCAACATGTGCTTCTAAAAAGACATTATACTACAAAAATATTTATGGCAACTTTTCCAAAAGGAATGACTATTTACGATAATAGAAAGTAATTTTTATATAATAACAAAATAACCAGAATTTATAATAAAATAACACTGTGGAGATTCCACACGTCTTACATTTGATCTTAAATGACTTTGGAAAGTAGGCTGAGGAGAATTTTGTTTTGTTTGTTATTCAGATGAGAAAACAAAGAATCAATGAAGCAATTAAACAATTGCTTAACTGTTACTGATGGCAGATTGTATTTGTATGTATGTATGTATGTATTTATTTATTTATTTATTGCAACTGCAAAAAACTGCAAAAATAAATAACCCTCCACCTCCAACATATGGAGCTGGCGCCCTACTCCTTTGAGCCCTTTTGAGATAGAGTCTTACTATGTTGCCCTAGGTAGAGTGATGTGACATCACAGCTCACAGCAACCTCAAACTCTTGGGACTACAGGCCCCTGCCACAATACCCGTCTATTTTTTTGTTGCAGTTGTCATTATTGCTGTTTAGCAGGCCCAGGCCAGGTTTGAACCCGCCTGCCTCAGTGTGCGTGGCTGGCGCCCTACTCACTGAGCTATAGGCGCTGAGCCTGTATTTCTTATTGTTATGTATTATTATCCAGTAGTTTTTTAGCTATATAATCATGTCTGTCATCACCACCCCCTATGCTCTATATTCTTTGCTATGTTGAGGGAGATTGAATGAAGCCAAAACTGAGATTACCTAACTCTCTCTGTATGTGTGATATATATACACACATATGTACACACATATATATACAGATATATACATATGTATTCATATATATGTATACATATACCTATCACATATGTACACACATATATATCATATATATGTGTATATATGTGAGTGTACATTTATTTATAAAGCATGTGTGTGTATATATGTGTATCCCCACTATAAGCATCATCCTAATGAAGCATATAAAAATAAAATGTTAAACATGTAGATATTAGGCAAATAATTATTTATATAAAACCTTAGTAGAGTTTTAGTTGAAAGAAGTTTAAATATGGAGAAGTTTCTTTAATAGTCCTGAGACCCTCATTTTTTTATGTCAGGCCTTTCAGTCAATATGACAGAGAATATAGTAAGGAGTTAATTAGGACAGATTTATTCTCATGTCTGGCACTGGATAGGAGAGCTTAGGCAAATGACTTGACCTGTTGTGCTCTGTATAAAAGAGAATTTCAGAGGAGGCAATCTCTGTAAAATGAAAAGATTAGACTAGACAACTTCTAGCTTCTAAATTTTCTCTTAGCTCTATACCACTATTACACACGCATGTGCACACACACACCTTCATACTTTTTAATTGTATGGTCTTGTTACTTCAAATAGGAGAAGATGGACCAAATACAATTTGTAAGGAACATTTAGAAATAACATTTGTTTTTTGTGTGTCACAACATATCTTATGGGTTAAAATCTGCTTTCCATTAGAATCATTCTTACTGAAAATTCTTGCTCTATTTAGTTTTGGCCAGGAAAGCTAGGTTGTTAATAATTACTACACTTTTGAGTGAAAACATCAACTCCAAGTTGTATTTAAAGAGGTTCAGCAAATCTAGGCTAATGTGACAGTTTCCAAGAAGAGTGCCGGAGCATCTGAATGATTTTTCAAAATACATGCACCTTGATATTATTATCCAATGTAATCTGAGCCTGTGGAGAGCAGATTCAGGGAGAGGGAGTGTGCCATGGAGAATTTAGCTATCTGGAGGAGGAAAACTACTGTTGACCCTTGAACGACACGGGTTTGACAGCACGTGCCCTCTTCTACACAGATCTAATGCCTCTGTTGCCCTGGGACAAGAAACACACCTCCTCTGCCTCCTCCTCCTCCTCCTCCTCCATACACCATAAAGACAACAAAGTTGAAGACATCCATGATAATGCATTTCCACTAATGAACAGTAGTAAACACATTTCCTTTCTAAAATGATTTTCTTAAGAACATTTTCTTTTCTTTAGCTTATTTTATTATAAGAATATATAATACATATAACAAAAAAAAAAAATGAGTTAATTGACTGTTATCAATAAGGCTTCTGGTCAACAGCAGGCTTTTAGTAGTTAAATTTGGGGGAATACAAAGTGAGATGTGGAATTTGGATTGTGTGCATGAGGAGGTCGGTGCCCCAACTCCATTGCGCTGTTCAAAGGCCAACTGTACTGTAAAATAAACTTTCCAATGGTCTCTTTTTGTTATATTCTTATAAGAATAACCTTATGTTGCTTATCTTTTACTTTTATCTTTCTTAAGCACAAAAACTTTTTGTGAGCTATAAAGCGATCCTATTTTAATATTATCTTAATCAATGACCAACTTATTTTGAATCTTTGAGGATAAAAGCAAAATTATAGGTTTATACAACTTTCCTATGCTAATAGTCTTTCATTTACTAAGTTTTGATCAAGTGCAATTTATAAAAGCCCATTCATTGTCCATGGCAACCCAGGCATGGATTACAGATAAAGACAAGAAATAGTCATTATATTAATCAGCGTATTCATCTGATAATTATGTTTTATTCCATGTACTGGCCACTATAACTCCTGAGCTCTTTGAAGGCTAAGACATATTAAGACTCATGTTTTAAAAATTTCATTGAACACAAGAGAATTTCTCTTCATATGCATTTGATAAAGTTTTCAGGATTAAATTTTACTTCATATTATAAGGACTTGAATTAATAGTAATTTTTATTTGCATGTTATTTATGAGTGATTTAGCATATATAGTAGTTGTAAATGATAGACAACTGAAATCTGAGAAGAAAAACTGCTCAAACAACAGAAATGTAGCTAGAAGAGACATAATTTCTTCCTTGGAAACATGTACATTACTTTCTCTGGGATTATTCCAAATGAACAGATCTTACTTGAATGAGAGATCCCTTCAAGGTATTCTTCACAAAATCCTGTAACTATACAATTATGAAAATGATAGTTCAAATCAAGGAGTTTAACATAGGTCACACCTATATTCAACCTTGTTCCATGAGTAATGCACAAAATAGAAATTATGTTTCAAAACTGAATTATATACATAAAACCCAAAACTTTAAGAATGTCTAATCATTTAGGTATTGACAAATGTTTATGTTTTGCCTGAATGACTTACTTTACTGTTAGGTTAGCAAAATGAGGAAAAAAAAATCGGTGTTAAAAAAATTGTTATTTATGTCCTGTATTGTACCTCCTTGAGATTGTCAGGGTTTTTAAAAATTGTTATACATGATGCCAGGTGCAGTGGCTCAGGACTATAATTCTGGCACTCTGGGAGGCTGAGGCAGGTGTATTGCCTGAGCTCAGGAGCTCGAGACCAGCCTAAGCAACAGTGAGACTGCACCTCTGAAAAACAGCTGGCTTTGTGGCAGGCGCCTGCAGACCCAGCTACCAGGGAGGCTGAGCCAAGAGGATTGTTTTGAGCCCAAGAGTTTGAGTTTGCTGTGAACTATGATGCCACAGCACTCTACCAAGGGTGACATAGTGAGACTCTGTCTCCAAAATAAATAAATAAATTTTATAATAATTTTATAAAAAATATAAAAATTGTTATATATGATAAAAATCTGATTCTTCAATTATTCTTATACTCAGAACTATGTAAACATGTTTTGAAAACTCCAAACCGTTCACATATTTGGAATTTATTTTTTAAATGAAAAATGTGATTTTCTAAATGTAAAAATTTTAAATTATAAATTTTACAAATTTCTGATTTAGAAAACTTGAGTGTCAGGCCATGCCTAACTACAACAGAAGTGAAGCTGCATGTGGATGATCTTCACACAGGCAAGTAAAGGAAACATCTGTTCCTCCTGCCCGTCTCATACCTCAGAAATAAATAAAATAGATTTCAGACAAATTTCATTTACACATTGTGAGCATGATCAATTATACATATTCAAAATTAAGATGTGATTTATGCATCAAAGTCTTTGAGGGCTGGAAATTTTTATTATGTACGTATAATGTATATGCTTCCTAGAAAAATGATTTATGAATTTATATTTTTAATATCAAATTTATATCCTTCCCATTGAATTCACTCTATTTTGATACATTTCAAGATAAAAATTTTTTATTTTGCTAATTCCTTAGATTTGACCTTAATATCCTGTTTGAATTTGATAGAACTGCATTTGAATACCCAGTGCTATTGAAAATGATGTAATGTGGGTCACGGACATTCATTTTTCTTTTCCATCTGGATTTTATTGTTTGTGATATTTGTGTACTCAGATTTATAATGTCTGCAAAGAAATCTTTATAGTGTTACCAATTTTACCACAAAGGATGACATCGAGATGACTTAATTTTACTTAACAAAATCATATTCAGAGAAACTATTCTAAGGAACAAATCATAGGTAAAGTAAGGAAAAAACATTTCATTGTTAAGTTGTGAAAAGATTAGAGAGAAGCTCACTGATGAGCATAAGCTTTAGATTTTGAGCCTGAAGATTGTTGCTTTTTTTAATCATTTCAATTCAACGACTATAAACAAACAAAGTATATAAATACTATTTAAAATTTTGTTTCAAAATAAATTTTGTATCATATACAGAGAAAGCATATGTGACTTATTGCTGTTTTCTTCTTTAGAATTTAAGATGATATGATGGTGGTCAAAGGATATGATGGAGTCAGCATAAACATTTTCTGCCTAAAGATATTATCACAAGAGGATAAAGTCAAATGACTTTCAGTTTACTCCGGTAAACTGAAATTGAATTATAGAAGTCTCTACTTGTTTATTATGCTGATTTATTATCTTAGAAAACAGAAAGGTGAATATTTCTATAAACAAACACTTGTAAGCACTAATTTTACAAAAGATCAATTGTAATTATTGTATCAATGAAGTACTTACAGTTCTGTAAGGAATTCTGGGCTACTTTTTTGTCGTTCTCTTTCTTTCAGAATTTCTTTTTCTAAATGGAAAATGAAATGTACAATAGTTCGTCAACCAAACATAGTTCAGAATCATTTCTGACTGTCATAAAATGTTAACTTTCTTATTGTTTGTACTTAAAATTTTGTACTTAAATATATGCATTCCAATAAAAAATGTTATACATTATATTTAATATTTATAGTATGCTAATATAGATAGATTGGACTTCAAAGTTGTTTGGAGAGCAATAAGACTCAAGAATCTGTGGATAGTTTATACACTTGTTTTGTGAAAAATAAACTGTGCCTACTATAATATAGTTTCCATTTGAAAATTGGAATAATGCTAGACATATTATTAAATTACTTTATTATATTCATTGAAAAAGAATCACAAAATTCCTAGTCAACAAAATGTTGGATACTATGTAGCTTATCGATATGATTATGATAAGTTAACCTTATATGTCCTCAATTACTTTACAGTTTTTAAAAATGTACACTTTTTAAAAAAAAAATTGGTCGATCTGGTGGCCAGTCTGGTAGACAGAGTCAACAGGGGAGTTGACACGATGGTAGAAGACGAAGTGGGAGTAGAAGTCGATCAAGAAGCAGGGCCACAAACGGAGTTCACATTGGGTATTGGATAGTTAACCTACTAGTGTGAGCTTGCCTATTTCTGCCTGATCATGTACATTATCCACCAAAAATTAAGTCACCATCATTCAGATATGTGTATGCTATTTGCAAAATGTTGATTGTATTTTTTAAAAAGTATTTCAGAAGAATGGTTGTAAATAAATCTACTTATCCAGTTATACCTTTGAATAAAAAACACCTCCTTTTATTTTCTCTTTAAAAAAATTAAAAAAAAATCATTTTGAGTATAGTAAAGTTGTATATGTTTATAAGGTACAAGTGGCATTTTTGCACAGGCATACAATGTGAATTAATTAAATCAGGGCAACTTGGGTACCCATCATCTCAGGCATTTATCATTTCATTTCTTTGTGTTTGGAACATTCCAGTTCCACTTTGATTATTTTAAAGGTATACCCTAATTTACTGTTGATTATAATCCCTTTGTTATGCTATCCAGTATCATTTATTCTAACTATCTAACTATACTTTTGTACCCATAAGTATCCCCACTTTATTCCCTCTTCCCTATGACCCTTCCCAGCCTCTGGTCACCATCATTCTACTCTCTGTTTCCATGAGATCAATTGTTTTTAAAATTTAGCCCCCATAGGTGAGTGAGAATATATGAGATTTGACTTTCTGTGCTTGTCTTACTTCATTTAACATCCTGTTCTCCAGTTCCATCCATGTTGCAAATGGAGGGTTTCATTCTTTTTGTGGCTATATAATATTCCATTGTGTGTATGTACCATTCATCTGCTAATGGTCACTTAGGTTGATTCCAAATCTTGGTTATTGTAAATAGTGCTGCAGTAAATCTCAGAGTGCACATATCATTTTGTAAAGTGAATTCCTCTCCTTTGGATATATAACTAGCAGTGGGTTTGCTGGGTTATATGGTAGTTCTATTTTCAGTATTTCCAGAAACCTCCATGCTGTTTGTAATGGTGGATGCACTAATTTATGTCGCCACCAACAGTGCATGAGGGTTCCCCTTCCTCCACATGCATAGCAGTATTTGTTATTGCCTGTCTCCCTGATAAAAGCCATTTTAACTTATTGTAGTTATGATATGCATTTCTCTGATGACTAATGATGCTGAACATTTTTTTCATACACCTGTTGGCCATTTCTATGTCATCTTTTGAGAAGTGTCTATTCAGATCCTTTCCCTTGTATTAACCAGATTATTTGACTTCTTCCTGTTGAGTTGCTGGAGATCCTTACACATCATCGTTATTATCCCATCAGATGGATAGTTTGCAAATATTTTCTCCCATTCTGAGGGTTGTCTCTTCCCCTTGTTGATTGTTTCCTTTGCTGTGCAGAAGGGTTTTAGCTTGATGTGATCCCATTTGTCCAATTTTGCTTTGGTTGCCTGTGCTTTGGGGGTATTATGCAAGAATTATTTGCCCAATCCAATGTTCTAAAAACATCACCCAAAGTTTTCTTTTAGTAGTTTCATAGTTTCAAGTTTTAGATTCAAGTCTTTAATAGATTTTGCTTTGATTTTTTTTATATGGCAAGAGATAAGGGTCTAATCTCATTTTTTTGTATATGGATATAATTTTTCTTAACACCATTTACTAATGAGACCTTTTTTTTTTTTTTTGTAGTTTTTGGCTGAGGCTGGGTTTGAACCCACGACCTCCTGTATATGGGGCCGGTGCCCTACACCTTTGAGTCACAGGCACCGCCCCTAATGATACCATTTTTTCCTCCCCTGTTTGTTTTTGTATCTTTTATCAAAGATAAGTTCACTATAGATGTGTGGATTTATTTCTGAATTCTCTATTCTCTTTCATTGGTGTGCATGTGTGTTTTAGGCCAGTACCATGCTGTTTTGATTACTATAGCTCTGTAGTATAATTTGAAGTCATGTAATGTGATTCCTCCATTTTTGTTCTGTTTGCTCAGGATGGCATTGGCTAACCTGGGTCTTGTGAGGTTCCTTATAAATTTTAGGATCTTTTTTTCTATTTCTGTGAAGAATGTCAATAGTATTTTGAATACTGTTGACATTGAATCTGTAAATGTCTTTGGGTAGCATAGAAATTTTAACAATATTGATTCTTCCAATCCATGAGAATGGCATATCTTTCCATCTTTTGTGTGTGTTCTTCAATATCTTTCATCAATGTTTCATAGTTTTCATTATAGAGATATTTCACTTCTTTGATTAATGGTATTCCTTGGTATTTTATTTTATTTGTGGCTAAATTAATGGGATTAATTTCTTGGTTTTTTCATGTTGTTTACTGTTGGCATATAGAAATGGTACTGATGTTTGTTGCTTTTGTCAGCTTTGCTAAATGTATTCATTAATTCTTATAGGGTTTTGGTGGCATCTTTACATTTCTCTAAATATAAGGTCATGTAATCTGCAAACAAGGATAAATTTGATTTTTTTCTTTCTAATTTGAATACCCTTTATTTCATCTTCTTGTCCTAGTGTGGTAGCTAGAACTTTCAGTTATATGTTGAATAACATTGGTGGGAGTGGATATCTTTGTTATGCTCTAGATATTAGAGGAAAGGCTTTCACTTTTTCCTGTTTGGTGTTGAGGTAAGTTCCTTCTGAAAATTTTTAATATGAAGAGTGTTTAATTTTATGAAATTCCTTTTTAGCATCAACTGAAAATGATTATATGGTTTTTGTTCTTAGTTCTATTTATATGATGTATCACATATGTGCACTGAACCATCCTTGCATCCCTGAGATGAATCCCACTTGATCACAATAACTTTTAAATATATTTTTGAGTTCCATCTGGTAGTATTTTGTTTAGAATTTTTACATCTGTTTCATAAGAGTTGTTAATTTTCTTTTTTGTTGTGTCTTTGTCTGATTTTTGCATCAGGGTGAAACAGGCCTAGTATAATGAGTTTGGTAATATCCCTTCATCCTTGATTTTTTTGAATAGTAGGATAGTAGGATTGGTATTAGTTCTTCTTTGATTGGCAGAATTCAGTGGTGAAGCTATTAGGTCCTGAACTTTTCTTTGATTGGGGACTTTTCATTATTGCTTCTATCTCATTACTTGTTATTAGTTTATTCAGGTTTTGGATTTCTTCTCTGGTTCTAAGAAGCTTGTATGTACCTATGGGTTTATCTATTTCTTCTAGATTTTCCATTTTGTTGGAATATAAATGCTCATAATAATCTCCAATAATCTTTTTTGATTTCTTCAATATCAATTATATAATTTTTGATCTCTGATTTTATTTGTTTTATTTCTCTTTTTTTCTTTGTCTGGATAAAGGTGTACCAATTTTGTTTATCTTTTTAAAAAAACATTGTTTCATTGATCTTTTGTATTTTTAAATTTAAATTTAATTTATTTCTGCTCTGGAAATTCTTATTTCTTTTCTTCTACTAATTCTAAATTTTATTTACTATTGTTTTTCTAGTTCTTTGAGCTATATCATTGGATTGTTTACATGAAGCTTTTCTACTTTTCTGATGGAAGCACTTACCTGCTATAAATTTTCCTCTTTCCTCATATCTTAGCTTTTACTGTGTCCCTTAAGTTTTGATATGTTGTGTTTTCACTTTCACTTATTTTGACAAATTTTATTTTTTTGAGTATTTTTTAATTTTTTCAAATTAATATGAGGGTACAATTTTTAGGCTACATTGCTCTCACTTCCAGGGTACAGTTCCATTGGTAGAACAGGCTCTTAACCCAGAGAATGTGTTGCACACTCTCACAATGTGCACATTAGGTGACGGGATCTTACCTATCTTGAGAAATTTTTAAATTTTGTTCTTAATCTCTTCCTTGATCCACTGTTCATTCGGGAGCATTTTGTTTAATTTTCACGTGTTTGTGTATATTCTAATGTTTCTCTTTCTATTGGCTTCTCATTTTATTCCACTATCAGCAGAGAAAATTCTTTATATGATTTTCAACATTTGTGAATTTTTTATGACTTGCTTTGTGGCCTAACATATCCATGTGAATGATCTGTGAGCTGAAGAGCAGACCGTGTATTGAAAGAAACATTCTGTAAATATCTATCAAGACTATCTGGTCTATAGTGCAGGTTAAGTCCAAAGTCTCTTTGTTGATTTTCTATCTGCACGATCTGTCCAATGCTGAAGATGGTATGTTGAGGTCTCCAACATTTATTGTTTTAAGGTTTGTTTCTCTCATTAGGTCTAATAATATTTGCTTTCTCATCTGAGTGCTATAGTTTTGAATGGATATATATTTCGAATTATTCTGTCCTTTTGCTAAATCGATCCCTTTATCTATTTGTACAGTTTTTGTCTTGGAATATATTTCATCCAATAGTATAGCTATTCCTCCTCCTTATTAGTTTACATTAGAATCTAGTATCTTTTCCCCTATCCCTTCATTTTCAGTCTGTATTTGTGTTTTATAGTTAAAATGTGTTTTCTTGCTGACAACTTATGTCATATGACCATATTACTTTCAAATTTTGTATTATTCACCGAAGTTACAAGGCAGGAATACTTTAATATGTTATACATATTTGCCTATTTTTTAAGAAGCTAATCTGTATAGATATAACCTAACTATTCTAGTATGTGGGATAATCATATATGTGTACAGATACATAAATATATTGATAGACATGTATGCACGTGCACATACATGTGAGTGTATATGTATGTGTGTATATACACATGGAAGTATATGTGTACATACATACAATATAGATGTTATATATAAATATAGGTGTTATATATAAATATAGGTGTTAATAGAAGAATAACTGCATATCATTGCACAAATAAGAATGATTTTTTAGTTTTTGGATTAAAAAAATCCTTCCCTAGAGTTAATATCAAGAATTGCTTTAATTTAATAAACATGTCAAGAATTTTGATTGGGTTTGCATATTGGTGACTCATACATGAAAAATTTCACAGTGTTAGAGACAAGTACCTTTTTATTTAAGTTCTCGTCATTTTTATCTTCAAAAAATTTAGGTAGCATGAAAACCAAGAAACAATGAAATATTTAAAATAATTCATGATAGGCATGTTCCTCTGTTTTTTAAGAGTTCTCCCAGCCTCTCTTTCCAACTGGACTACAAAAATATTACAATGCCAGCAGCTCTAGTTATTGTCTTACACAGGTACTCAGTGGAAAGAATCTGATGTGACAGCTGCATTTCCAAAGCTACATTTACTGCATCTGTTCAATGGTTAAGCCTCTAAGGACTACTTTCATTTTATTCCTGTTTGAAACACAACTGTTTTCTAGTAAAATCCATTAGGAAGAGGAAAGTTAAAATGCACTTAGATTTGCCTGACTGCCTCTTAAAATATGACTTGGAGCTATAATCAATTTTAGATAAAATTTCTATGGATAGCTTTACTATACTGATACTTTTCTTATTAAAGGAAAACTTAAAATAAGAGTATGTAGGCATATACATTAAAGTAAATAAAATGACATAACGCCCTTTTTAAGAAATATGAGCAAAATGGTTAAAGAAAATGAAGGCTTTCTATTAGAAAATAAACAAGAGAATACTTCACAGTATACATACTGTACATTAATACTTACCAAGGGGCAGGCTTCCCAAAGGGATTCAGTGAAAGAATCAAACAGTTTTTGTGACTTATGAGGCATATCAGGGATTTGATTTCATTTTGGTTTTGCATGCTTATCTATCACAAGGATAAACAGGCAAGGCTGTTCTACTGTAGGGGACAAACAACCATTTTATTCTTAATCTTTGCTCTGAATATGGATGTGCATGGTGTTTTTCCAGTAGCTAATTTCTGTCTGTTGCATGTACAAATAACTTTATTTTAGAGGCAGAGAAGTGAAAATAGCACAGGATTATTTTGCTGCTTCCATCATCTCTTTGGCTTCACAGTGATGTAAATGGTATCAGGAGGTCTGACTCAGGTGGTTTGTTTCCCTGTAGCAAGTCTTGATACTTTCATGTTTTTCATGTAATACTTTGAAAAAGAACATGAATCTGTTTAGGCAGATTGATATGTTTTTCACAAAATATTATATGCATTTATCATCAATAAGGCTGATGACTTTTTAGTGTTCTTTTTATCTAGTTTAGAAGCAGGCTTGATATGGAGAAGAAAAATATCTGAGATACAGAGATAATTCTTGCTCCTACAGAGGCTGGAAGCAGACTGCTCATACCTTGTAGCCTTAACCATAATTCTATTTAGAGAATTAAAAACAAAACAAACAAACAAAAAAAAAACAACACTGCCTGCTTTAAGCATTGTAAATACTATAAATACATTATCTTTTTGGAGGGAAAATAATCATTTATATTCATTTTAGTATTAGACATTCACAAGCACTGTGACTTTTTTTTTTTTAATAGAGGACTTACTTTCAAGAATGACAACTAATATTCATATCTGGACTTTGCTTGTAAATGTCTCGAGTATTTGATTTTGATGAAAACAGGGATTTTAACTGACCATAAGGAGTCAATTCTCTAAGACTGAGTTAAATATTTATTGAGGGTTGTTTTTAAAGCATGCACTATGAATCCTTGCAACATGGCCACTTATAAACACTATCCCTTTAACTCTGAGTGGCCTGGAATGGCAACAGTCTCCTAATCTCAAGATTTAAATTTCCAAACTATAAAATATTGATAAACTCAGTTTTCTCTTGGTCCCTCTCCTATTGAAATGCCCACACTTGTGGTCAGAACATAGGTACAAGACTGATGTGCTATTTCTCCAGCACGGATATCACTAATCCTAAGGGATTGTGTTAGTTATATGTATATTTTGGCTTAAATTCTTATTCTTAGAACAGTAGTCAGCAAGCAGAGATTACTTTAAAAAAGAACACGGTCCAGGTCATCACTGGCTGAATGTAAGCTTTTAAACACAAAAATAAAGCATTGCATGACAACTAAGTTCATTGCCCTATTCTAGATTAGATTCTGGATCAATGGGAAATAAATCAACTTTTAAGAACATCATTGGGACAGTGAGTAAAATTTTAATAAGGACTATGAATTAGATAATGGTAGTACATTAATATTAATAGCAAAGCACCTGTGTTCCATGTAATGTAAGAAAATGCACTGTTCTTAGGTATACACAGAAGCATACACTAACAAATACACTCATTTAGGATAAGGCATATGGTGTCACCAACTTATTTTCAAATGATTTGGAAAACTTTTTGAACTCTCTCTATATATACACACACACAGACAATCAGAGAGAGAAGACACAGAGAAAAATGTAAATAATTATTGAATTAAGGTGAAAGTCATAAGCAAACTTATACTATCCTTGCAATTTTTTGTGAGAGTTTGAAATGATAAAGAAACAAATGCTTTTTAAAATGCTAAGTAAAGGCCAGGTGCGGTGACTCACAACTGTAATCCTAGCACTCTGGGAGGTCGAAGCAGGTGAATTGCTTGACCTCAGGAGTTCAAGACCAGCCTGAGCAAGATCCAGACCATATTTCTACTGAAAAAAAAAAAAAAAAAAAAAACTAGCCAGGCATTGTGGTGGATGCCTATACTCCCAGCTACTCGGGAGGCTGAGTCAAGGGGATGAATTGCTTGAGCCCAAGAGTTTCTGTGAGCTATTATGATGCCACAGCACCTTATCCAGGGTGACAGTGTGCGATTCTGACTCAAAAAAAAAAAAAAATTACGTAACACTAAAGTGCCATCTTTCAATATTCACCCTATATTACACTAAATGGTGGCTATTGTTATTTCGTTCCTTAAGCATAACACTGTTTTATTCAGTCTATAACTACGAAAGAAAATGATATTTATTTGGATACCAATTGAAGAGCATTAGGCAGCGGCAGGAAATAACGCATCAAATAACGGAGTGAACAACAGACTGTTCTGTAAATATTCACGGTCACTGTAGGTCCCTGCGGTGTTGCTGGTCGGTACGGTACAGGAGGCAACAACACAAACCTCGGAATTTCTTTGAGACGAAGGTAGAAGACCAAATGATTGAATCGCATCTGTAGGGCTGAGGCATTTTCCTATTTTTTCTCTTTTGTGTCTAACTATTGACAGACATTTAAAAGGCTTAAGTATACAAGCTTGTCCTCATTATTACAGAAGCAAATGTTTGCCACAGAGATTTGGAAAAGGCAGAAGGGGCAGGGATGAAGGAGCTTCTCATTTTTCTGTTGTGACACTTTATAACACAAGCCAACAAATACTAAAACAATTGTTGGCAGTTGGAGTTACAATAATCACATATTGGGTTCAACCATGTTTAACATTTTCATTATACTCAAAATAATTATTTTAGAATGGGGGAATGATAATGAGGCCGAATGGCACTAAATCAGGAGGGCCAGGATGTACCTTAAAAAGGAGAATGGGAGTTAATTAAACGAGAAGCTTGGGGAAATTAACTGGGACTGAGTGAAGATAACAGCACCATCAAAGCATGAAGAAATAAAACTATTAAAAGAAAACGGTATAGCAGAAAGTCACAATAAACACGCCTAACAGAGGCAAACTGCAGAGAATACTGGGAGAAGAATTGGGCCTGTGGGGCCCTCTGATAATCTCCATCTCCAAGGATGGAACTTCTTACATAAATACATGATGGTTGAATAAACAATATTGTATACTGACAAAAGTAAAATTTTGTATCATATAATCCTCCTTCTGAGTCTGCCTCTATTCAGTCTGTGACCTTAGGCAAATCATTGAATCTGTTGTGACCTCAATTTCATCAGCTGTGAAATCAGAGGGTAGGAAAAGGTGATTTTCCAAGGTGCCTCCCAGCTCTAAATATATCTGCACATAGTGCTGTCTACTAAAATGAGCAATTGTGAACAGTTTTTGTAGAAGAGAACAGTCTGATACGAGTCCTGTATGAAGAGAACTGATGAAAGACGAGAAAATGAAAGGCTGAATAATAAAGGATCACAATGTGGAAGAGAGAAAGTAAAAGTTAATTGACGGGTTTTATATGTAAAAAGTGACATTTATATTACTGCTGATACAGAAACGCAGGTATAAAAATCTTTATCTGTTCTTGTCATTTTAATCAGTAACTCTACACACTTTCTGCTTCTATATTTAGGGTCCCCAAGGGAACAGAAATAGACAGTATTCAAAAGAAGCTATAAAATGGCAGGAGTTAATGTAAATGTTCTTTTACTACAACGTCAGGACTGCCCATCTGGGGAGAGAACTTGAGGAATCTCAGCACTTATGTCTACATCCCTAAATGCTGTCTGACTCAAGGTCCATTTGCCATAATTACTGACTTCTCAAGAAGCCCTCCACATCCACGCTGTGTTTCTCATACATTTCCTTTTCTCTCCTACAAGTCTGGCAGGCACTTATATTCTGTAACAAACAACCAGCTCTTAACTTAGACATGATCCGTTCATTTTCCCTAGATTCATTTATGCTGGTTTTGTCTTGGCAGCAGAGAGGCCATGAGCTATACATTTGTGCTTCCCCACAGTAAGGTGGGGCTTAAAGTGAGGAGATGTTCAATAAACACTCATCAATGAATGGCTGAGGGTGGAAAATACTCTGAGCCTAGACAACGAACAGGAGTGTTCAGTAGGACCTACCAAAAAAGACGTCTCAGCCATGAAGCCTTGTGGATGGTGCTGTGGCTGTTGTGATGTTCCTTTTCTGCTTTCCCCCTCATCATTGTGTGCTCGTACATGTTTTGGGGAAGAGAGGCCAGCAGATTTCCCTTACAGGTGTCAAATGTCCATAGTTCTTTAGTGAGAAAGCTCTATTTAAATAACCTTCAAAGTAGCTGACACTGTGGCTTGAAATCTCCTTGCCGCTTCAGTGTGCTCCACTGTGAAGGTGAGCAGAGCCATTTCATCAGCATGAGAGAGCATAATGCCTCTTACGCGTCTACAATCACACCAAGACCACTCGGACAAGAACCCTGCAGGAAAGCCAGGGCCAGTGATGGCAGAATTAGCATCACTGTGGGCAGGGCTGTGGGTAAGTGGAGGGGCCTACGAAAGCTGAGGAAGGCACAAGGGAAGGAGGATGCAAAAGAATTGCTCCATTTTCAGAAGGCATTGGTATCAGTATGGATTCTGGCACTCCAATGATTAGAGATACGGAGATTATTTAGATAAAATAGAGATACCGAGAATCTTTAGATCAAATAGATACATTATTGCTAGCTTATTGAAAGGAGAAGGCAACCAAAAGTCTTTACAAAGGGCTCCAAGATAATAGCATAAATCCCACACGTTTTCTTACAGGACAGAGGGTGTTGGTGAAGTGACAAGAAATGAAAATAAGTGGATTCATTCAGCTTTTCCAACTTCGTGGGAAGTTGGGTGGAAAGAATGGGATAGCAAATCTCTATACGCATTTAGGACTGAAGGAGAGAAAATGATCTATTTAAACCTTGGTTTGCTGCACATTCAAACCCAGCAATTTGTGATTAAACAAACAAGTGGGATGTTGAAACATGGCTTGGGATTTTTATAGTTTGCTGCTGATCGGCTCATCTGAAGGAGCTTTGCTGTACTGTGAGGTTAACTCAGGACCAGACTCTGGGATTGCAGTCATGAGATGGTGCTGAGCTAGAAATGCACGTCCCTCGGGACAAAGCCATAAGCTAGAGGAAGGGGTCTTTGACCCCCACTGCTGTTCATCTATTGTAGAAACAAAATAGAAAAGAAGAAATGTATCGTGTTAAACTCATTCTGAACTTTCTAGCTCTGTCATTTCTTAAGATACCCACTTGCAGATACATCAAAAGGGTATGCTTCAAAAATGAACTAAAACTTTTTTTAGAATGGTGTACAGCTATAAACAATAGAGATTGGCTCACAGGTTTCCTGGACATTTACATTCACATGAAAACTGCTCTCTTCAAAGATTCACTGTAGGAGGTTATATTCTATTTTTTTGAGAAGCAACATAGTTCCTTAAAAATTATAGCTGCTATTTAATAGGCTGCATTCAGCAGACTGCAGCTGCTATTACATTCATCTTCATAAGGAAATGATGAAGCAGGTCTTGACTATTTGTACATATGAGAAACTCAGCTTATAACTTCCTTGAGTTAGCAGCAGAGCCAGGATTAAATTTAATTCTGTCTGTATGTGAATCCTGTTTGTCTCTTTCGACAAAGTCTCCCTAGTGGTGGAATGGACTTTCAGAAGACAGCAAACCTATTTTCTAGACATTCCTCCTCTATTTATTGGAGATAGAAGCTTGAATCAATTCATGCAAGTTTTCTTCACCGTAATTGCTTCATCTGTAAACTGGCAATGGAACAATACTCACCCAATACTAGATTAACTGATTTTCTGAGGTATCTTTGATTTTTTTTAAAGTAATTGAATATATCTAATTTTAGAGGAAACGAAAGTCTTAAAACAAGAAGACTTTCCAAAAAACGTTCATTTAAAGAAACATTTAAATGTTTCATTTAAAGAAATAAAAATTTCTTTAAATGGTCTCTAACAGCACAGCCATGAAGGTATAGAGACATATTTTTTCCTAATTAGAGTCTATAAAATATGGGTGAAAAATCTAAATGAATAGCCAAATACTAGACAAATGGGTAAAAGATGTCGTATGGTCACTTGAAACCACAAAAGACCATGTTCATGTAAACATTCTCACTTTCAACTATTTAAATGGGCAGAACTGCTTTAATTCTCAAATCCCTACGTGAAAGTTTTTAAAATTTACTTTAGATAAAACACATTTAAAAAGTTAGTCTTAGATTTACAAGTATGGGAGTTGGAATACATATGAAATCATAGTTTCAGAACACGGGACTCTAGATACCCCATCAACAGATGAAGAGATCACTAAATAAAGAGACCAGTGATAGGAGGGGATGGTGAGAAAGCAGCTTGCCATATGGACCAACTGCCCAATTATGATTAAATTATTCTTTCTTAAAATGAGCGTAAATGCAATCTTATTGATCCTAAGTCAAAGATTTATTCAGAGAATTCAAAGGTGCTTTTAAAATAACCTAAATGTCTTTGAAGGAAAGGAAAAATATCCAACAAATTACATGAGAAATGTATAGGTAAGTCATACTCAACTTTTCACTAAAAAAGCAATTGGGTGCTCTAGCAATAGAGATTCGAGGAAGAGTTCTGTTATAATTTTCCTTAAAAATTTGACATTATTTGACTTGGTTTGAAGGAGATTCTCATTTCACCCATGAAATGATGACATGAATAGAATAACAGCAGACCCAGGGAAGCACTGATGTGGGTGAGCTGCCTTCTTAGCTTCCACACTTTGATTTTTGAGGTGTCTAATGTGACTGGCAACTAATTTTCACTGACAAAAGAATATGTTCACGAAAAATATCAGATTAATTCCTTACAGAGCGGAAAGTTTCTGGAAGGCAGGATTCTGGGCAGAGATGACAAGGGTCTGCGTTTTTTGTCCTTTGATATAAATCTCATCTAAAGACACTAAACTTTAATTTGAAATTAAAATTTTCTTGGAATGATATACTACAGCAAAGTGAATTTTTGCTGTGTTTTTCAGTGTTGTCACTGTGCCCTTAAGATACCCACTTATAGATGCATCAAAAGGATATGCTTCAAAAATGAACTAAAACTGTTTTGGTATTATTATGTAGTACCCATATCATTGTGGTATTTGCCACAGAATCTCCTAGCACTGTAATTTCCTCTTTAGTTATAGTTTCAGTTTTTATCATTTTGAATAAAACTGATTTTATTACAATTACTTACATATCCTTGAAATAGAGGATAATCAGAAAATGATCACATAATAATTCACTTTAAGACGCTTTAATAGAGTCTATGTAACACCATCTACCACATGTGGATTTTTAATTTTACTAACAATCGTAACACGGACTAAAATGTCAACATAATGGAATAATTTAAATGCTAACTATATTAAGAGTAGTAAACTTGGTTGGCAGAGGTTAATGGAAGCTCAGATTTTCTAACTGAATACAAATCACAGTCTTCTTGTCAATACACTGAAGCCAGCCCCAAATGAAGCCAAAGTTCCATCCCTCTTGAAAGGTAAATTGATGGCTTTTACTAGGTTATTACTCTAGGAGTTTTGTGGTACAAAAAGAAGTAGAAGATAAGGCTTCTAGCTATAAAATTTATATCTCTATCATATATCACTTAGTGCATTACAATTGACGTGTGTTTTTATTGTTGTTATTTAACTCCAACACAATGCAAGTTCCCCCAAAGAAATCCTGTCTAATTAATCATCAATTCACAGTACCTAGCACATTGCCTGACACGTATATATAAGGTTCTAAACAAATGTTGAACCAATCTCTTGAAGGAGCCAATTGGTCCCCTTTCTCCACAAAGCATCCTTTCCCCAAGAATCTATGTTACCAGTCTGGTGGTACCATTTAAAAATATGGAGGCATAATTACACTTAGACTTAATGCTAGCCTGTCTCCTGATCTTTATGTGCTCATGAAAAAAGTTACTTGATTTCACTGGGATATTTAGTTATTATGTAGGACAAAATTATTTTCAATTATCTTCCATGACATTTATTTATTTAGATTTATAACTTATCTATTTTCCTAAAGGTTTACACACAGCTTGCATATACTTTGCAATCATTAATAGAAAGAAAAAGGCACACTTTGCCATATGTGGGCATATATTCAAGGCATTTCCCATGAGTGGGAATTCCAAAGGCAGAATATTACATCTTACTCTCTACTGTCTCATTTTTCCTCTCTTCCAGTCTAATAATCGCTACTCTTCAAACCTTAGCTTCTCGCTCATTAGCTACAGCGACATCCATTCACTTTTCTCCTGAGTTCTCTGAGAAAGAGCCAGAATTAAGTCTGTGATGTGGTTAATGTGAAAGTTACATGTTAGGGTACTACCAAGAATTAGCACCTGAACAGGGAGTAAGAGAGGATTGACTGGGTGATTTAGGGATATTCAAGGAGTGAATATAAAATTCTCCTGCATATTCTGACAAGCCTTAACTGATTACCTACAATCCTGAGAAGCTGTTTCTGTGTTGCATAATGTTCATGTTCCTTTACTGAAAAGATGCAAATGCCAACAAAATAAGTTGACACTGAAGACTCGATCAACGTATTAGACACAATCTAAAACTTCAAATTTTATGTTGTTGTTTAAAACTAAAAACCAGAATTATTTGCATGAGGCATAAAGTGTAACTTACCTGTTTCTTTTACTAAGTCAGAAAATGTTCTTATGGACTTTTAAATAATAGACTTTTAACATGGTAGGAAGCAAATAATTGTGGCATTAATTGTTAATATCAATATATTAAAAATATTGGATGATTATTTTAATTACTTTAGATTTTATTATGGAAATTTATTTATTTATTTATTTATTTTTATTAAATCATAGCTGTGTACATTGATATGATCATGGGGCATCATATACTAGCTTCATAGACCATTTGACACATTTTCATCCCAATATTCAACATAGCCTTCCTGGCATTTTCCCAGTCACCGTGGCATGACA
>CAUYPK010083500.1:0-36253 GCA_963574355.1 Loris lydekkerianus | reverse complement strand
GAAGGAAGGAAGGAAGGAAGGAAGGAAGGAAGGAAGGAAGGAAGGAAGGAAGGAAGGAAGGAAGGGAAAGAAAGAAAGAAAGAAAGAAAGAAAGAAAGAAAGAAAGAAAGAAAGAAAGAAAGAAAGAAAGAAGGAAGGATGGATTATGAATCATCAAGAAGCGAAAGCAACTGGGGGAAAAAAAAAAAAAGCGACTGGAGACATCCTAAGTTGGGGAGAAAGGGGCTGAGTCACCCCATCTGCAAGATCGGAATGTACTTGGAGGAAGCGTCCACATCTGGGAAGGGTTGGTGGAGCAATCCAGGGCGGTCCACACTTCCCGGCGGACCCTCAACCCGAGCTGCAAGGGGGTCCCCACAACAGGCTTCCAGATTATCAGGGAGCTGCTTGAAGACTGCACAGCAGCACTGCCCCAGGGTAAGCACAGTGGGGTCTACAGCTTCTGGTCTAAGGTCACCGCCTCTGCAGATGCCACTCTGCACTGTTGGCCTCAGAGTGTCGGGTCTGCAAAGAGGTCGGCTCCACGCCAGCTGTCTGCGGCATTATCCGGCCCACGCCAGGGAGAGAACCAGGAGGCAGATGCTCCCGCATGCTGTGACTGGGTGCCTTGTGCTCCCCTGAACATCCCTACTACCTGCCTCCCAGGCATCTGAACAGAGCAGGGGCCCACTGACCCTCAGCATCCGCCCACCACTACCGTCTTGCCATTTCGATAGTGCCACCGCTGCCACCTGAGTTGCCCTGCGGCAGCTGTAATAGACCTGGATGTAGGGCGAGCCCCATACGCGGCAGCACAGGCCCATCTCCACAGTCCTGCCAGCTGCAGATGGACTAGCCACTATGGCTGGAAGAGCCACTCTACTCCAGCTCTGGTTCCATGACCTTCCCAGGCACCCATCAAGGGCCCCCAAACAATCCAGGCAACTACCAAAGACCCACCACCCACAAAGGTACCTACAAAGATCTCAAAGTCTGCCCCATCACCAGCTGCAGGGCTGTGACTACCCAAGTGCCCCCCCAGGTCTCTCAATATGCTCAGGTACCTACCAAGGTCCCAGCACCTGACCTGCTACCAGCTACAGTCCTGTGGCATGCCCCGGGGCCTACTGAGTTCCCACAGAACATGCAGGTACCCGTCAAGATTGCACAGGCTGCCCTGGAGCTGACTAAGCAGTCAGACATGCCTGGGCACACACCAAGGCCCCACAGTTTGCCCTACTTCTGGCTGCAGTTCTGTGGGGCAACCAGGAACCCACCAAGTCCCTGCAGCCTGCCCAGGCAGCAAGCAAGGTCATGCCACCTGCCTCTATGGAAAGGCACCTTCTGAACCCCCAGTAAAAGCATCAAACACTGGCCCAGGGACCAATCCACCAACTGAAAAAGAAAATCTCCTTGTGCTGGTTTGGACTGTGACAATCACAGGGAATGGAACAATACAGGAAAACAGATGCATTGGGGGCTCTCAGTGTGTCCACCCCTACCCCTGGGTCATCAGAGTATAGCAAAGAAGAAGAATAGGATTGAAGAGAAAGCTGAAAACCAATGCAAAGAAACAAAACGAAACTAAACAAAAAAACTTACCTGGGGTGGCACCTGTGGCTCAAAGGAGTAGGGCGCCACCAGCCCCATATACCAGAGGTGGCAGGTTCAAACTTGGCCCTGGCCAAAAAAAAAAACTTACCTGTTGTATATAATGAGCACTATTCTGGTGATGGGCACAATGAAATCCCCTGACTTAAGCATTATACAAGGTATCCGTGTAACAAAAGTATTTGTACCCTTTAATATTTTGAAATTTTAAAAAAGATTATAATGGAGCAAAAATTTTCTATCACTTAGTTCCTTCACGGCCATCATAACATCATCGCATAATATATCACCTATACATTTAATAAAAATGTCTAAAAAATAAAAATAAACAATTTTAATAATAGAAAAAAGCTTATAGAATACAAATATAAAGAAAAAAATATTTTTGTACAGCTGTACAATGCATTTGGGTTTTAAGCTAAATGTTACTACAAAAGTTTTAATCAATCATTGAAGAAACAGAAGTTTTTATAGTTAGTGCAGCCTAGGCATACAGTGTTCCTAAGGTCTACAGTAGTGTACAGTAACATCATAGGCCTTAATACTCACCACTGGCTCACCCAGAGCGACTTTCAGGACTGCAAGCTCCATTCATGGTAAGTGCCCTATGTACATATTTGCCATTTTTTTATCTTTTCTATGATTTTTGTTTGTTTTGTTTTTGTTTTTTGAGACAGAGTCTTACTTTGTCACCCTTGATAGAGTGTCATGGCTTCACAGTTCATGGCAACTTCAAACTCTTGGGCTGAAGCAATTCTCTTGCCTCAGCCTCTGGAGTAGCTGGGACTACAGGCACCCACCACAACGCCCGGCTATTTTTAGAGATGAGGCCTCGCTCTGGTTCAGGCCGGTCACCAACCTGGAGCTCAGGCAATCCACCCGCCTCGGCCTCCCAAGTGCTGGGATTACAGGCATGAGCCACCACACCCAGTCTATCTTTTCTATGTTTAGATACACAAATACTTACCATTGTTACAATTTCCTAAAGTATTCCATATGGTACCATGCTGAACAGGTTTGTAGCCTAGAGTAATAGGCTATATCATATAGCCTGGTGTGCAGTGAGCGATGCCATCTAGGTTCACATAAGTACACACCATGATGTTCACACAACAAAATCACATAATGATGTGTTTTCCAAAATGTATCCCCATCATTAAGGAATACATGACTGTATTTTCATAATTGGTTATTCCACTGTTATATTGTTAACTTCCTATGGGCAGAAACAATATCTTACTCCTATTTCAACCCAACCTGCTTTGCTATGTGCCTTGCCCAGGGGCTCGTGTTGGTCAATACTTTCTCCATTACATTTTCTAAAACTCAGTGAGAAATAGATTATCTTTGTTTACATAAATCCATGCCAGCGTGTCAATATTTAAATGACTAATGACTGTTTCCCTAGAATACTTGAGAAGGTAGTTGAGCAACTAAATAGAAAGTGGGTGAAAAGATTATTATGATTTGAGCCAGAAACCCAAGTTTAAAGCCTACAATGGAGCCTGCAAGCTTTGTTCATGGTAGGTTAGCAGCCTAAAAGGGGAATAATCAAGTATATCCATGCCCAGTGGGTTTTGGGGTAAAACAAGAGAAGTCACCAGCTCTGCTCTCTCTCCTGTTTGCTTATTTGTAAGACATTTTAGTAACTATTCCGTATGCCTCTCAACTTATTATGAGGATCAATATCTATAGGGCAAAATCAATGAGGTTTGATGAGATGATGCAATTTCTAAACCAATACTTTCAGTAAGTAATTTGTTTGTAATAGCTAATCTGGATAATTCAAATCAGAAGTTCAATTCCTGTTCAATAGTGATAGGCTTTGAAATTCTGTTATGTAATTAATTACCTTAACTCTCAATTTTTTTATAATATCTTCTTAATTGTTCTTAACTGTCCTGAGATACCTTAAATATTTTTTAATATATTCTGTTTTTTAAGATCAAGTAAAATTTAATGAAAATGAATAATTATTCTACATAAAAGAATTTGGCATTGCAATCAAGAAAGTATGCAACTATGGTATTGACCCTTCATAATTATCAGGGTAATATAAAGGCCACAATAATTTTAATATATGAGAGATACTTTTTAAAATTGTTTGTAGCATTGATAGTACCTTAATACCTTTTCTCATCAAAGCTGCTGATTAAGTGTAAACAGGCTAATTTCTTTCCTCTCCTCTCTTAGCCTGCACAGTCTCTGATCGATAGTTTCACAGCAGTTTATTGGTAACAAAATGGTTCAAAGTAGACAGGAGTAGAAAGCATTGAAAAGCCTGGATGAACAACAATGTAATCAGCTCTGAACACTAGAGAATTGGCTGAAGCATAAAAATATATCACTGCAATGAAAGTGCAATGGTTTCAAATAAAATCAAGAATGGACTTGATTCTCAGTCCAAAAGCCCCATGTTTAAAACACTATCAAAATATATTTTAACATTAGCAACCACACCATCACTGAAATCTATGTGACAGCTCAGTAAAAATCCCAGCAAATGCAGTGCCTGAGGAGAGATGAGATGCACGGAGGTGGAAATGAAGTACACCAGAGGTAGGCTACAAGGTATTGTTCTTGTTTCCATGGTGCCAATGTACCAGACATATTTAACTGACGGCAATTTTGAATTAAACAATGAGTAGCCATCTTGTGACTGGTCAACTTTTATAAACATCAGGGTAAATATATCCATGCCCCCAAAAGCATGCAAGCACAACGTAATTGTGAACGTGTTCTTCCAACAGCTGGATGTCGCTTCAATCATACCATTTGATGTTTTGTACCTCTTCTTTGGGTTTAATCCAATATTTCGAACAAATAGGATATTGAAGGTAAGATACTATATTTAACTGCCTTCTTCTCATTATAATGCAAGCAATCTTGAAGTTGCACTAATATGTTAAAATTGCAATATTC
Organism: Loris lydekkerianus; assembly: GCA_963574355.1. Classification (NCBI taxonomy): domain Eukaryota; kingdom Metazoa; phylum Chordata; class Mammalia; order Primates; family Lorisidae; genus Loris; species Loris lydekkerianus. The sequence goes on along the minus strand of CAUYPK010083500.1, from coordinate 31,741 downwards.
TTTTTTATTTCGAGACTTTGTTGTCCTCGGTAGAGTGCCATGGCATCACAGCTCACAACACTCCCAACACTTGGGCTTAAGTGATTCTCTTGCCTCAGCCTCCTGAGTAGCTGGGAGTAAAGGCGCCTGCCACAATGCCTGGCTATTTTTTGTTGCAATTCTCATTGCTGTTTTAGCTAGCCAGGCAGGGTTTGAACCTGCCACCATCAGTAGATGGGGCTGGTGCCCTACCTGCCCTGAGCCACAGGCACCACCCAATATTCTTAATTTTTTCCAAACTGTCTTCCATCTTTCTGTTCTCATCATTGCTGTGAATTTTCTTAAATTAATGAAAGATAAATTCCTGATAGTAGTTGTTCCTCATTATTTCTATTATACAGGGTAGCCATACAGTTTGCGTGCAATTGTATATCTCAAAAACAAGTATTTATAATCTAAAATAGGAATTCTTTTGTACTTATAAATCTAACTGTAATTACAAATCAATCTTTTATAATTTTAATTTTTTTGTTTATCTTTTTTGAAGATGCCTGGTATATGAGCTATAAAGTTAAAGTACAAGATAAGTTACTCCTAAATTGTCTACCCAAAATTCTATAGTTCTAAAAACCACATGAACATACTTTTGCATGACAAAATTACTTACATACTCAAATATTTAGGAGGAAATTAACTAAATGTGCTAAGATATATCAATATAATAGAATATTTATAGTTTTAAAAGCATAGAGAGCAAGTTTTCTATGTGTTGATATGTAAAAAAATAAGATAAATTGTTAAGAGAAAAAGGTAGTTACAGAACAGTTGCTAGAACAATGCTAACTTCAGTATAGCAAAAGGGGGAAACACTCACTTTTTCTATATTTACATAAACACTGGAAAGCTACAAAAAAAAAAAAAAAAAAAAAAAAAACTAATAAAAGTGGTTACCTGAAATGGAAAAGGGAAGGAGAAAGGAAAATAAGGATGGATGGGGGCCAAAGTCAGAGCACAATTTTTAAAGGTCTGCATTTCATATTGTTTTAAACTATGTGAATGTATTACCTACTCGAAAAGATTATGAGATGTAACTATTTCATAACTCATAGCTTCATTGGGTAGCTAAAAAAAATTGAGGACAATCAGAATTTGAAATTTTATATAAACCATTAACAATGGTAATGATAATTTTTTATTTCCAAAAAAAACCTTCCTAAGGGGATCATAAAAGATTTCACAAATTCTAGGAGAGTCTCTCTTTTGCATCTTGAGAAGGCAACACTGCCAACACTGACAGGTCCTGACAACAAGGACAAAATTGCTAAAACTTTATAGTCATTATCTCACTCATCCCAACAACTTCATTTTAGAGATGAAGAAAATGGAATTCACACGATGGAAATATCTGTCCAGACACACCGCAGACGAGTTTCAGTATCTCAACTCCATCTCATATTTATCTCACTCAAATTCTTTACTAACATTAGATTGGTGGATAAGGTTCAAGCTGAAAGGGCTTTCTTTCTTTCCCCTGATTTTTCAACGTTAAAAGCACCCTTACCCCGTGTTGTCATACATCCAAGACAACCCTAGAAACTTCTGGTTTAACCACAGAGTGTTTGTATAAACTGAGGCAGAATACAAGGTTCCAAGCAGCCTAGTTGTCAGCCTCATCAAATTTCTACTCTTATGTGTAAGTTTCAGAGGTAACCAATTTTTAGAAAGACATGGGTTCCTATGAATTTGGGAGTTTGTCGGGCATTATAATAAAAGCCTATAAAATACCATCTCATACCCTACTTCTGTATCCCTCACATGTCCAAAAGCTGTCTATATCCAGTGGTTTTCCTAAAATATAGAAGATCCTGACAGTCTATACTGATCTTCTTTTCATAACCCCATAGCCCATTCACTTCACTTATTTATGAGACTGTCATTTCAATGCACAATTCTCCAGCATAAATATTTATCATCTGTCTCTCCAAGTTATAAGTGAGAAAACAAATTAAGAATATAAATTTTCTCTTAAAAATCTTAAAGATAAAATTAAAATCAGGGATTCTGGAAAAACAAATTGTGTATTTTTCTAATTAAGTAGTCATATTATATAACCATTACATATACTGTTTTTTAATTCCAGAGGTTCTACTGTAATCATACCTACATTGGGTTCATTTTTGAACTAAATGATCTCTCAGGTCCCTGCTATCTGTAAGATCATACAATTCTAAGAACATCAAATATATTAACTCACGTATGTTCACTTTTAGGAACATGTCCTCTTATTTATTACCCCCATTTTACAGATTAGGAAACCAAGGTACAGAAGTTGTAGGAGGCTTTTGCGAGGTTATATAGTTAGGAAGCAGCAGAGATAGGACTGACATTTGGATATTACGCTTTCACTGCCTGTAAAAGCAAAAGACGGAAAATGTAGGTAAGCAGTAAGAGCTGAGATAAAAGTAGAAGTAAGCAGGAAAAATACCTTGAGGGAAATAGCAACATTTGGATTAGATGCACATAAACTCACTGTATTACATCTTTGAGTAATGTCAAGAACATCTAGCCAATGTTGATTCAACTGGGCTTTAAATTTCGTTGAAATAGATACACATTTAATGCAATTTGCTTAAAAATAATGCTAGCATTGAGCAAAAGCACTTAATACCTATTTATGACCTCAACGCATTATATTCTACTTTTATTTGTGTTTTGAGGAGAGTGTCATTTTAACTGTTCTGTGATAGAGTTCTATTATATGCTTTAAAAAGAAAAAGGAAAGAAATTTTTTAAGTTGGATTTTTCAATAAGCACTATAAATAAAACTATAACTGGAGGGTAGAAATAAAATAAAGCAAAAAGCTTTGTAAGTTAGGTGCTACACTACAAAATGTACTTCCCAGAGTAAAATATCACTAAACAAGATCTAGTTATTTGAAAAAGACATATGAATAAAATTATTCTAACAAACACAACCTATTTCATATTTTATTTAAATAGATGTATCTAAGACTAACATACATTTGGGCTTCTTTTGCTTGTTTTCTATATAGTATACTTCATTTTTTGAGTTTAATCGCCACCTAGAGTCTATGATGGACAGAGCATACATCTACAGGTAAGCATACCTCAATATACTTGGGTAGAGAGGAGAAAGCAATGGTACAACATTTTACATAGCATTTGGCAGGAACATGACCTCCTTGTTAAAGAAAAGAAGATAATTTTCAGATTTTGGCTATATAAAACATAGGAGTTTGATCTAAAATAGATTTGCATATTTTAAGAGAAATAAAAGTATGAAAATCATAACAGATTTTTAGAAGAGTATTGGACTAAAATATAGGACTTTCTACCTATTTTAGTCAAGACAAGTAGGAAGAAAACATGCTCTATGGAAAGTTGAGTTTCTCTCTCTCTCATAACAATCCATTCCTAATCTCAATTTCATTCATTTGCTGATCTGAACTTACTTGCCCAGATACCTCCAGTCAAGTTCATCATAGCATAAAGTCCCACAAGCTTTTCACAGAAATTGAGTTAAATCGGCATGACAAATTTTATAGGACTCAAAATGGAGAGGTGACTTGTGAGGCATGACTTTCATGGAGTTGATTCATACCATCTGTGAAAAGAAAGGAAGTTTTTTTTTTTACACTCTGTCAATCGCAGTCAAGACACTGCAGTCAGGAAACACGCAGTGGCACCATCACATTCTATTGTACTAATGAGAGTTAACCGTTCACAAATCCAAAGCAAGGAACTTCAGCAGAGTCTTTAAGGAAAAGAAAATGTTAAAATAGGCTATATTCCAAAAACAACATGAACCCTCATTTTACATCTATTCTTTCCAACAGAGTCTTCCGAACAACTGGATACTTGCTATTTACTCTGCACATTAATGCCTGTATTTATTACTGGGCTTCAAACTATGAAGGAATTGGGACTACAAGATGGGTGTATAATGGTGAAGGAAATAAGTAAGTTGTAATTTTGAAAGAAACTTTTCCCGATTCTTTTTCACTTGCTGTTCAATATATAAATTTTCTTAATCCAATGTTTTTGAAACTATAGGACACGAACCCATTGGGCTATAAAACCTCTTTAGTAAGTCAGTATGTTTTTATCAGAAAGAGGGCAGAGGAAAATCGAATAGAAAATATCAAAGTCTGTCTGATAGGTGTGTGTGTGTGTGTGTGTGTGTGCATGCGTGCATATTCTGGGTTGTCCTATGAGATGCATTTCCTATACTGGATAATGATCAAAAAAGTTTGAAAGCCTCTACCTGAGACAACAGAGCAGTAAGGTAACTTTTAATAACTCCAATGCTGATTGTTAGTAATGAACAATGTTAATCATTTAGAGGGCAGGTGCAGTGGCTAATTAGTTTACCACTGAAGGATTTTATGGGTTTATGAGTCAGCTATAACCACTAACTCAATTAAACACTCAGAGAGTAACAAGGATCATAAATTAAACTTGACAATTAGGTATGCAAATGTCCCAGGAATAAAAGAGATCATTTGAAAAATTTAGAGCAGTAGAATCACAACTCAGTAATGGCACGCGTCCTGTTTAATAGTGAAATTTCCTCTTGGTAGATACAAGGACTTGCCATTAAGTTGACTTCACTAACTTTACACTCCAATGAAATGACATTGAACATATAATAAGGCAATGTCCTTACTGGGAAAAGCAAGCTCCAGCATTACTTTGAAAAGCAACTCACTGCAGCCTTGGGATGGAGAGCAATTATAGGATAGAGCAAAGAGAGTGAAAATAACTTTCAAAATGACACACTACCTATAGTGAGCTGAATGTGTTTAAGCGCTACAGCGACACTTTTTGAACCATTAACCAGAACTGATTTTAAAAAACCTAAGACCTGAAGATCCATTGATTGGGACAGACACGCACAGACACACACAAAATCCATTTCCAAAAGTTCATAACCAAACTATGAGTTTATAACCACAATTAATTTAATAATTCTCTTTAGAATATGAATTAAAGGAGCATTTATATTAATTATAAATAATTTATATTAAAAAATTAGTAAGATACCAACTACAGAGGGTGCAAAAAAATGTACACACATTTTAAGAAAAGAAAGCACTATATTAAAATTGTAGTACTCAAGTCACATTTGACTTTTGTAATTAAAAGTGATGCAACATAGCAAATGTTATTAGTATGTATTGTGTATTACAATTTTAATAGTTTTTTTTTTCCTTTCTTAGAATGTGTATACATTTTTGGCATCCTCTGCATATTAAATATGACTTAAAAGCCAGTATATAATCCAACACCTTTAGGTACCTGTGTCTGATCACTGATTTTGTCAAATTAGCAGAAAAAAAAAAAAAAATATATATATATACACACACACACATACACACACACATATAACACACATATCTAAATAGTTGCATCAGGATACTTTCCAGAGAAAGTGGAAGGAGCTGCATTTCTCTTCATACCTGGATGTCTCTCTGCAGAGTTTCTGGGAATTTTATCTTGTTCCCTGTGCCTAATATAGTGTTAAGTATATAACAGACAATATATATTAGGTAGATGATGGAGGCAGGAAGGAAGAGAGAGAGGGAGTAAGAAAAGAAGGAAGGATGAGCTAAATCTGCATTATAATAAGAAATTGTAGCTTCAACCCATAAGAAACTTAAAGTGCACTTGTGTTTTAGATTTCTAATTCCAGCTATCAGAAGTAATCCCTCTAAAATACAAGGTAAATTACCTGTTTTAATTTTTGTTGTTACTTGTTGTAATTAGTTGTTATAAATAAATTTCTAGGTAGATACAATTACAATAGTTTTCAATGTTTGCTAAACTAAGGCTGGAGTAGAGCAGGGAGTGTGAGTGAGGTACCATCTAAAGAACAGAAATAGGGAGGATAACTTCCTTATCAGTGGCAGAAAAGAAATAAGAAAATTTAAAAAGAAAACTGCCAATAAAAAAAAGACAAACATAAAGAAAGGCAGTTGTGGAATACCAGAGGCAGCATTTGGACCTCATAGATTGGGCGTGGTAGGAGTTTGTCTGGACATATGCAGTAATGTCACCTCAAAGAAGAATTAAGAAATCCCAGGCACAGAAGAGGACTTCACAAGGTAGTAACAGTTTTCAAACCACGCTCTCAGCCTGGAAAGTAAATCAGGATACAAGTCGCTCAAAGAGCATCTCAAACTATGGACAAAATAGTCCAATGGAAGATTATAAATATGCTGATGATCAAGCAGAAGATGCTCTGCAAACAGCAATGGAATACTTTGAGAAAGATCTTATTAAAATTTCACAAAGTAAAAATAAAACCTTGGAAAAATATCATACTTGAAAACTGTGGAAAATGTGGCTTGCAAGAATGGGTTAGCTCTGGAAGGAATTGACATTCTATTAAATGCAGCACTCAGTGGCAAATTTGGAAATGCTGTAAACACACGGCTATTGAAGTGCATGATTCCAGCAACTCTACTATCAGAAGATCTGTGGTTAAGGCAGTCTCCTGGCTTTGTGTTGGCAAGTGTTCTGGTAGTACCAAGATACTTTTTTATCATTGGCTGGTTGCAATGTTTCACTTTATTGATCACAAGGAGCAAATTAACTTGCTGTACAGCTTCTTTTTTGCTTCATTGCAAGATGATGCACCATGCTCTTATGTCTGCCATTTGTGGTATTTACTTACAAAAAAGAGAATGTCAAAGCATTTCATTTGAGAAAACTACTTGATCTTCAAGCCAAAATGGGAATGCAGCCTCATCTCCAGGCTTTGTTGTTGCTGTATAAGTTCTTTGCTCCTACCCTGATTTCTCTGTATCTTTGCCTGTAAGAAGGAAGATCTATTTTAAGAATTCAGAGAATCTTTGGAAGATGGCTCTGGTTGCTGTAAGGCAAAGAAACCAGGGACTTTCTTCAGAACCTCTAAAGCAGATGTTAGGTCCAACTAATGTTCATCCTCTGAAAGGAAGATGAAATTCACATCCAGTAATACAAGTGCTCAATTCTAATAACTACGCTAAAGAAGAAAAGAGATTAATCTTTCTGACTCTTTGTGTAGCAATGGGTCATTTCCACTAGAACAACTCCAAAGCTTTCTTCAGCTCCTAAAGAATGTTCATTGCTTAGAGCTGCCTTCTCAGATAGGCTCAGCGCTAAACAACTCTCTGCTGCTTCACTATATTAATTGTGTCAGAGATGAGTCAGTTTCACTGAGACTCTATTACTGGTTGAGTCAAACATTACAAGAAAAATGCATTTGATACAAAGCAAATAATTATGGATGTGGAAAAGAATTTGTCAACTTCCTGGATACTATCATCAGGACAGGGTGCTTCTTACAAGAGGGATTTTATTCCTGTGAAGCATTCCTGTATAAGAGTGTTCCTCTCTGGGATGGCCACTGTTGTCAGTCACAGTTCCTTCAGCTTCTGAGCTGGATTCCTTTTAGTAGCTTCTCTGAGGTGAAACCACTTCTTTTTGACCATCTAGCACAGCTCTTCTTTACATCAACCATTTATTTCAAGTGTAGTGTTCTTCAGAGTCTAAAAGAGCTACTGCAGAATTGGCTATTGTAGCTTTCAAGGGATATACATGTGAAACCTATAATGAACAGCCCTCTTAACACAACTTTGTGTGGATCCATGAGCTCTTTGTCTAAACTGATTGACTATGTAGGATGGCTGTCCACTACTGCAATGCACTTGGAGAGCAACACTACTTTCTTGCTGCACTTTATTTTGGATTTCTTTGAGAAAGTATGTGAGATATATATATATTTTTTTTTTTCTTTTTCCCCAGGAGGAAATATGCAGTATTGGAAATATGCAGCCTTACTAATGTAAGGCTAATATATATATATATATATATATATATATATATATATATATATATATATATTATTATTATATATATATATATATATATATTATTATATATAAAAATATAATATTAAATACAATTTTTTGTCTATGTAATATAATATACTTACTAATGTAAGGCCTTATATATTAGCCTTACATTAGTGGTGTTGTTTCCTCCTGGAATCTTCTATCCTACACTCCTCAGCCTGGATGCCAGTAGTATATCGAACCAGCTCTGTTATATTATGTCATAAAAATCTGGCTGCTATAAAGAAAAATAAGTTACTATAAAAGGCAAAGTCGTAGTTTAGTTTCAGCAGCAAAACCTATAAAAAGTTCAATCACTATTTGATAACTATGGTTGGTTGCCTGTGGACATCCAAACCTTTTGAGAAAGTAATATATATTGAGCCTGAAATCCTGACAAAAACTGGAGTAGCAGAGTATAAAAACAGTTTAAATTTGGTTCATCATCCTTCTCTACTGAGTTATGCTGTTTCCTTTTTGCTACAGGGAATGCCAGAGAAAAGAGGGTGAACATGAGCTCTATTCATGGAAAGAAATGGAACTGATATTTGGACTATTTATTTTCAGAGGGGTTACAAAGCCTGAATCTTTTTATAAGAAGTAGTATGTATCATTCTTCGATCTCATGATCAAATAGCCTAAACTTCACCAGTTAATATTAAAGACATAAACAGAGAAAAAAAAGAAAAAGAAAAAGAACGGCAGTTGTGTGGAGGAGTATAGGAAAGGCAAGATGTAGAAAGTACAAGGTAAGATGGTTAGAACTGTTTAAAATATATTACTATGCATTTATTAATATGGACATTTTATAGCATTGTTTTCACACCAACCCACATTCTGTAAGTATAAACATAAACATTACCCCATCATTTCTGCTCTGCTCATTTGAACAGAAGCATTCACACTCAAAAGCAAAATTCCAATAATCCTGTTAACCAACTCTCAGGGACACAGGTTGCCATTCTTGCAAAGAAAATGCTTTTAAAAACAGTCTTTTTACTTATTTTTAAGATAATTTGCATATGTCAGTTGCTAACACCCTGATATTTTCCTAATAGCTTTTAGACATCAACTTTTTCCATATTACCCCTTGACTAAGCAAGCCAAGTTTATGAAATAATTACATGAAGCATTTTTTAGCTTAACCCCGAGAGGGTTCTGATGACCTGTGAATTGAAGGTTGTTGTTAAGGCCACTAGATTTGTAAACTTCACCCCGGGTAGAATTAGGCAGCAGATTGTGTGGCATAAGTGGAGCATTGTGAACACTTAGAACAAGAGTCAAGTTTATTATAATTCCATTAATTCTCATCAAAACAACTTCTATTCATTTCAATCAAAGGCATTTTCATTTACATTGAGTGATTTGTATCCTTCTTTAGAGTATAAAATTTGACAAAGAACACAAATGTTTAGCTCAAAGGGAGAACACAAAAAAAGAAGTTAAGCTTATATAATACTCAAAAATGTCCCTAGTGTACTTTTGTCCACATATACATTCCAATCTTACCTATTTTCTGATATAAATATGCCAATGTGCACAAAACTCTTAACAAATCCCTGGTCCCAAACCCAAATGCATCTTTTCCTTGAAGGAAAGAGAAGAGAAGGAAGTCTATGGTATGAATCATTGACTTTAGTCAGAATAAGGAAGGAATCAAAATTCCTATGCCATAGTGGCAGGGAAATGCAGGTAATCTACCACCTTAACTTTACAGATGAAAATTACAAGACCTAGATAGATGAAGATACTTGTGGGAGAACAAATTCCAGCTGTCTTTTATGAAATAATATTAATGATTGTGGAGAAATGTGTAATCACTGTAATTCTCATTATATTGAAACGTGTTCTTCTTTGCTTGCTATGTGACTGTGACTGAGATAAAGTAAAACATCAGAAGTCATAAATTACATGTGTGGCTAACACATAACAAAGACATCTCAAGGTATGCAGAGGGAACAGGATGTCCAGGGCAGTAGCAGAAATTTCTGGCTAGTGACACTACTTAGGCATCTGTAACAAAGTTGCAGTCACATGCACAATGAGGAATAAGGCATGTGTCAGCAGTGTCAGTTACAGCCATGTGCACAACAAATTAATCACTTAGCTAGGCAGACCATATCTAAGGTAGATACCGGTAAGACCAATAATCAGCAGGTGTCAAAGCATGAATTTTCCATACTAAGATGCATCAACCCAGAAAAGTGGTCCTGTCTGCCCATCGTGCACATCCTGCTGCACACAGTGACATTTTTTGTAACATTTTCCTCCTAATTTTTTCCTTATACTTCTCTGTTTGAATCTCAATAAATACCCATGGGAACCTGGAATCAGGGCCACATTTTGACAGTGTCTGGCCCCTCTAAGACCCTCGGTTGTATGGTTGTATTACCCCGAGCATCTGCATCTTTTCTCCATGGTGTTCCCAGAAACCTAGAGACTCCACCCCACTAGTTGTCTCCTCAGATATTTATTCAGTATCCCCTGAGGTCAGACACTGCTGAGAGAGAGAGCTTGCACACACATGAGCACAAAACATATTAGTAAGTTCCTACTATGCACTAGTAAGTTCACAAATACCTATCCCTGTAGCAATTACATTCTAAGACATTGTCCCCCATAACCAGTGCTCCCATTAATAAGTTTATAGAAATCAGGAACCAAGATGGATTGAGGGAGTTAAGAAGATCTGCACATAAAGATAAGTATAGAAAATTACATGTCCCACTACACATTCACCACAATGACTAGCATTAAAGAGACTGCAATACAAAGCACTGGGATAACATGGGGCTACTGGACCATTTGTACATTGTTGGAGGGAATATGAAATGGCATAATCATTAGGGGAAAAGATCCAAAAATTTCTTTCACAACTAAACATATACCTATCTTACAACTCAAAAATTCCAAGCCTTGGTATTTATTCAAGAGAGTATTCTATGGGGAAATATTTTCATTTTGTGAATAGCCACTCACAGCAGAGCAAGGAAAATCCTTGCACATGAATAGATGCTCTATTTGTTATAATCAAGCTGGGTGCTCTATTCATTATAATCAAGCACACACCTGTATCCCAGATACTCAGGAGGCTAAGACAAAAGGATCACTGGAGCCTGGGTGTTTGAGACTGCAGCAAGTATACATACTGTGATTTTATTTATGTGAAGTTCTAACACAGGCAAAACTAATCTATAGTAGAAAAACTTAGAACAGTCATTGCCTCTAAACAGTGAGGGCGGGGATTAATGGGAAGGATTGACTGGGAAAAGGACTCAGAGAACATTTTAGAGAGATACAATGTTCTGTCAAGACAAGTCTTTTGGTTACACAAATATATGCATTTGTCAAAAATTCATGAAATGATACAAAAATCAGTAGCATCCCTATATGCTAATAGTGAACTATCTGAAAAGAAATTGAGAAAACAATTCCATTTACAGTAGCATCTAAAAGAATAAAATACTAGGAATAAACCAAAGCTGATCAAGACTTGTACATTGAAAACTATAAAACCTGATTGAAAGAAATTAAAGCAGACCCAATAAAAAAAATCCATGTTTATGGATTGGAAGAATTAATATTGTTAAAATGTCAAACTACCCAAACATTATATAGATTCAGTACAATCCCTATCAAAATCCCAATGACAGAAATGGGAAAAACATCCAAAAATTCATATTGAAACAGAAAAGACCCCGAATAGCTAAAACAATTTTGAACAAAAACAACAAGGCTAATAAAGGCATCATCTAGTCTCAAATTCAAAATATATTATAAAGCTAACCAAAATAGTATGATATTGGCATAAAAAAACAAACATATAGTCCAATGAAACAGAATGGAGAACCTAGAAATAAACCAATGGTCAACTGATGGTCAACAAGTGCCAAGAATACATAGTAGAAAAGATGGTCTCTTCAATAAATGGTTTTGGGAAACGTGGATGTACACACAGGAGGTAGGGAGCAAGATGGTGGACTACAAACATCTCCCTACTAGCCACTCACAGCAGAGCAAGGAAAAGAAATCTCCAGCCATCTCTGGCTGAGGGAACCTACCTGGAGACATCACTCTAAGGGGCACAGTGAAGCAGCGGTGGATCACAGGAGCCAGTGAGGAGCTCTGGAACTGAAGAAAAATAGCATAGAAGGTGGGGACATGGGAATAGGTGGATACTCACAGAGGACTAGGGACAAGATCGAGCTGTCCTGCAGTTTTTTGATCTGAGGCTAAACTTCTCACTGCAGCTACCTTGAAAGGTTTAAAGGAGTGGTGAACTAGAATACTGTCCACCAGTATTTGAATACGGGGTGTGGTGGATCTACCGTCAGCTTGGCCACTAGCTTGGCTACCATTAGGAAAGCCATGTGAGAGAAATGGTCTGCTGAGTGCTAGCACATGCTCTGGAGAGCATGCTGAGCTCAGGCATCCACTCTAGTGGTGGGCAAAGTGGCTCCCCCACCCCCTGGGGATTGTTGTTGGGGCACTATGAGACTTGCCTCCTAAGGACTCTGGTAAGAACATTAAGACCCCAACCCTGTGGGGTCTGACTGCTGAGGAAACAACCAGACCCTGACTGAGTACAACTAAGTCAGGAAGACAGGACCCAATATCCTCTTAGAGTGTGGTTTCCAGTACTCATTGTTCACAATAAAACCAGCATGTGTTCTCTGTCTCCTAACATAGCACCACATATGCACATTTATATGTATATATGGGTTTTTTTTCTTTTCTTCTCTTCTTTGCTGTTGTGGTTGTTGTTTGGGAGGATTATTGTTTCATTTCTTTGTTTGCTTGGTTGCATTTTAATTTTTTCACTTTTACTTTCTTTAGTAGTAAGGGATCCTCATTTTCATTATGTTTTTTCAGCCCTTTTTACTCTACCACTCTTTTTCATTTATCTCCTTTCTTTCCTCTTTTGGTAGAGATTTTTTTTACTTTCTCAATTTTCCCATACAAATTTTTTATACAACAGCTAAGATATCCCTTTTTTTCTTTATTGTACATACTTTTTTCTTTATCTTACATACTTATATTTTTAATTTTCTTTATCTATTCTTTTTTTTTTCTTTTCTCTGAGTCCTGGGGGGGTCACCAGCAGTGGTCTGGCTAGGGTGTTAGAGCAGGGGCCTACCTCAAAGAGGTCACAAGCTCACAGTCAAGGGTGTTCTTCCAGCCTTGGCCTTTGGAAAGCAGTATTCGCAGGTCCCTACTGCAACATACTGCTGAATTTTTCTTTCTTTATTTTTTTTTCTTTTCTTTCACTTTTTATATTTGGATGAGGTGGGGTCTTGCCTTTTCCCAATCTGGTAAGGAGCCCCTGGCTCCAAGGTACCTGCCCAGCCCACCCCTGGAGTTGCAGGTGTGGCCATAGCATCCTGCCGAAAACACCATTTCTCCTATTTCTCTCTTTCTCTCTTTCTGTCCTTCTCTCCTTTTCTCCAAATCTTTTACTCCTCTTTTTTTTTTTGTTGTTGTTGTTTTTTATTTCTGTCTTCTTTTTCCCTTCTTTCTCTCTGCTTACTCTATGCTTCTCTTCCTTTTGAATTAGCCTTACATTAAGAGGCCAAGTCAACACCTAAGCTCTAAGATAAGGCAATTTAAAGCAAAGGAAACAGCAAGAAGGAAAAATATGAGAAGGAAGTGAATAAGAAGAAAATATACATGAGGAGGAACCAACAGAAAAATTCTGACAACATGAAAAACCAAAACAGAGCAACCCCCTTTACCACCAAGGAACCATGAGGCAGCTACTGCATAAGACTCCACCTATAAAAAACTAATGGAAATGACAGAAAGGTAATTTAAAATATGAATGGTAAAGACAATAAAGGGTTTTGATAAGAAAGTGGAAAAACAGAACCAAATATGGATGAAAGACATGAAGAATATAGCAAGGATATGATGGAGTTTAAGGAATTGAAGAACTCAATCAGAAACTGACAGATGTGAAAGTATCAATGACAGATTTGACCATGAGAAGAAAGAATCTCAGGACTAGAAGATAAAGCTCTTGAGCTAACCCAGGTAGTATAAGAGGCAGAAAAGAAGAGAGTGGAAGCAGAACTTTGCTCAGAGAATTGTGGGACTTCACAAAGCATTCAAACATATGAATTATAGGGGTCCCTGAAGAGAAAGAACATCCCAAAGGAATAGAAACCCTACTAGAGGATATCATAAATGAAAATTTTTCAAGTTTCACTGCAGATTCTGAAACACTCCTTTTAGAGGAATATAGAATGCTGAGTCATCTCAACACAAACAAAGCGTCTCCAAGACACATTTTAATTAACCTGTCTAAAGTCAAGACAAAAGAGAAAATTCTACAAGGAGTAAGCACCGACTTACCTACATGGGCAGATCTATCTGGGTGACAACAGACTTTTTAGCTTAAACTTTCCAAGCCAGAAGAGAATGGTCATCTACTTTTGGCCTTGTAAAACAAAATAATTTTCAGCCCATAATTCTGTATCCTGCTAAAGTAAGCTTTGAAACTGATGGGGAATTCAAATCTTTTACTGATATGGATATATACACACAAAAGAACAATATTGGACCCTTATCTTACATCACACACAAATATTAACTCAAAATGGATTAAAGACTTAAACACAATCAAATGATATATAAAACCAGTGTATGGTGCCCCATGATTGCATTAGTGTACACAGCTATGATTTAATAATAAATATTAAAAAAAAAAAAAGAGTGGCTCTGGAAAATAAAAAGAAGAGAAGGTGAAACACAGCACCAGTCACCTGACACAGAATGCAATAAAATTACCTTTTTCTCTAGTAAAAAAAGAAAAAAGAATAAAAAAAAAGACTTAAACACAGGACCTGAAATTGTAAAACTACTAGAATAAAATGGGGAATGACTCCATGACATTGATCTGGGCAATGATTTTTTTATGTGATTCCAAAGTACAGGCAATAAAAGCAAAAATAGATAATGGGATTACATCAAACTAACAAACTCCTGCACAATAAAGTAAATAATCAACAAAATAAAAAGCAACATACAGAATGGAAAAAAAACTTGCAAACTATATATCTAATAAAGAGTAAATATCCAAAATACACAAGGAAGTTCTATAATCCAATAGCAAAATAAATAAGTACCCTTATGTAAAAAATTGGCAAAAGGCTTGAAAAAACATTTCTCAAAACAAGACATGTAATAAATAAAAAGGTGCTCAACATCATTAATGCAAATGAAAACTACATTGAAATATCACCTTACACCTATTATGATGGCTACTACCAACAAAAAAAAGATACAAAATGATGAGGAAGTGGAGAAAAAAGAACACTGGTATGTGGTCAGTGGGAATATAAATTGATAGAATCACTATGGAAAACAGTATGGAGGTTTCTCAAAAAATTAAAAATATAACTACCATATGATCCAGCAATCTCACTTCTGTGAATATCATGATCTCAAAGGAATTGAAATCAGGATCTCAAAGAGATACCCTTATTCATTGCAACATTATTCACAGTAGCCAAACATGAAAGCAACCTAAATGTCCCTCAGCTCATGAATGAATAAAGACAATGTGGTACACATATATGTTAATATGTACACATATACAATGGAATATTATTAAGCCTTAAATAGGAAGGAAATCCTACCATTTGCAACAACATAAATAGAACTGAAGGACTTTTTGCAGAGTAAAATAAGCAAAACACTGAAAGCTAAATACTGCATGATCTTGCTTGTACATGGAATCTCATCAAATTTATACAAGAGAGAGTAGGATTGTGGTTAACCCAGGCTAGAGAAAGGGAAAATAAGGAAGTATTAGTCAAGTACAAAGCTTCCATCATGCAAGATGAATAAAGCCCTAAAAATCCACTGTATAGTGTAATGCCTATAGTTAGCAATATTGTACTTTTTAAAATTCATCAAATGGTACTACTTAAGATTAGTGCTTTTATTGTATGTTCAAAACAAACAAAAAAAACTCAAAACAAGTATTGAACTCCAGTTAACACATATATGAAGAACTGCTTTTAGAAGAGTGTCTGACTGGCTATAAAAATTACCTTGAAATGGATACAAAAAGTAAAATGGATTTATGAAAATAGAGGAATATGTGACAAAGCAGGAAGAGTTAATGTTAATGGTGGAATCTAAATGGTGGGCATTTGGATGATCACTATAAAAAACAATTTTTTTTGAGACAGAGTGTCATTCTATGGCCCAGGCTAGAGTACCATGCCCTCAGCCTAGCTCACAGCAACCTCAAACTCCTGGGTTCAAGCAAGCCCCTTACCTCAGCCTCCTGAGCAGCTGGGAGTATAGGTATCAACCCACAACTCCTGACTAATTTTTCAATTTTTAGTAGAGACAGGTTCTTGCTCTTGCTCAGGCTGGTCTCAAATTATAGACATGTGCCACTGTACCTGGCCTAAAATTCTTTTAATTGTTCTGTTTGTTTGAAGTGTTTCATAATAAAATACTGAGAAAAATTACATGTCACATTTGTCTCACAGAAGACTTTCTATTTTCACATTAAATGTATGTTTTTTATGGTTATGGAAAATTCTGCCTGTCACATTCACTTGTAGTATGTTAATGTATATTTAAGTTTGTATGAACATATATCATGTATTATATAGGGTTTAGGTATCACATAGTTCATATATTATATAGGTCATAGTTAGACAATTCATGAATTAAATCAACCAGATAGAATCTCTGTGGAAGGATATATCGTGGGATGTAGATATTAGAGATGGACACACTTGACAAATTAAGCTAATCCTAGAAAATGAATAAGATGCCATCTAATTAAATTACAAATCTTACCTTTGGTTGTGCATGTCTAGGTGTAAGACGTGACTGAGAAAAGAATCCTAAAATAAATCTCAAGGCATTAGAGCAGAAAACGTCTAACTAACATTGCAGACTATTTAATATAGAAAAAACATATGCAAGGCTAACCCCTGAGAGTTAGAAAATCATTGCCTAAGTTTCACATTTGATTGTTATTTTTTAAACATTATAAATAAGGAAACGAGAGAAAGTCATTCATATGTCTGTTCATGTTAACACTGCAACAAACTTTGTAGTGACTTTGGAGGGGACAATATTCCTACATATTTAATGGAGTTGACCAAGTAGGGAGAGAATCTAGTCCCTCTCCACTCTTGGGTAGTGTCAGATTTAATAAATGTCCTTAATTTAAAGAGACTCACAGGTCCAGAATCTGTGATCAAAATAAATCAGGTAATGGAAAATTATAAATTGGACTTTGAAAAGTTAAAATGCAATCCATGAAATTAATTCTATACTTCTTCAAGGTGGTTCTCTTTGACATCAAGTTCACTATAATATTAGTAAGTCCAAGGAAGCCTGCTAGAAAAAATTACACAGTGGTTATATTTTTATTCTCTTGGCACACTGGTTTCAAACTCGACCAAAGAGTTAATTGTTTTTCTGTTCCTGTAACCACCAGGTTGAAAAAAAAAAAAAAGAAAGAAAGAAAGTACACGTCCTTCAAAAGGTATTGAATTTCTAAATAAGTAATTTCTTTCCAGATCTGTTTTTATTTGAATATTTACTTCTAATACAGTTTCTTTCTTTGCAAATCTCAACTTCTATTTGAATGTCTGAAAATCACTATTTTTATAAGAAAAAAGCCATACTTCTTTAAAAACTAATGCACAGTTACCCAGAGTGCTAATTTTATATGTGGCACACCCAGAGAAGAAATAAAAGCCCAACTAGGACAGAATTCTGTAAAGAAATGCTGCTTTCTGTGTCTACTCCACATTCGGAAACAGCTTGTCAGGACCTACTAAACATAAAGGTCTTTCCATAACAATATCCAATATGTTCTTACATACAGGACTTCTGTTTAAGGATTCAGTGGAAATACCTAATCTAAATCATACTATCAAAGCTACATGGAATATACCAAATATTATGTCTATGCACAAAAATTAATATATATATATATACACACACAATTTATCCTCAACTTTCAATGGGGTTATTTCCTAATAAACACATCATAAGTTGAAACTACCTTAAGTCAAAACTGCATTTAATACTGTGGTCCATATCCCCCAACCCCCAGTACTGGTTCATGGCCTGTTATTGATGAGACGACAGAGCAAAAGGTGAATGACAGGCAAACCAGTGAAGCTTCACCTGTATTTATAGTCACTTCCTATCACTTGCATCACTGCCTGAGCTCTTGCTCTTGTCAGATCAGCAGAGACATTAGACTCTCTTAACAGCATGAACCTACTGTAAATTGTACATGTGAGGAATCTAGGTTGTGCACTCCTTATGAGAATCTAATGCGTGATGATCAGAGGTGAACTGAGGACATAAAGCAACACACTTTGGGTGTGACTGTCTCACATTACCCCCAGATGGGGCTGTCAACTTGCAGGAAAACAAGCTCAGGGCTCTGAGTGATACTGCATGATGGTGAGTTGTATAATATTTTATTATATATTACAATGTAATAATAATAAAAATAAAGTGCACAGTAAATGTAATGCACTTGAACCATTCTGAAACCATTCTCACCCTCACCCCCCATCCATGGGAAAAAATTGTCTTCTATGAAACCAATTCCTGGTACCAAATAGGTTAGGGGTCACTCATTTAATACACCTACCCCTCTAAACAGTTTAGCATAGCCTGCCTTCAACATTTTCAGTACATTTGCATTAGCCTACAGTTGGGCAAAATTGTCTACCACAAGGCCTATTTTATAATACACAAAGTGTTGAATGGCTCATCAATTTACTGGATACCATGCTGAAACTAAAGAATGACTGTGTAGGTACGGTAAGTATGCTTTCTACTGAATGCATATTGATTTTGCACCAGTGTAAAATCAAACCATAGTAAGTCAGGGACTATCTGTATATATGCAATGGGGTGTAATACTAACTTCCATTCCCAGCTTATTATCAAACCCTTAGCCAAATGCAGCTAAGAGAATATTATATATTCTGTCCTAACCTTTATCATATTCTTTTCTCATCCTCTTCCTATCTGCACTATAATGATCTCTGCCTCTTCATTTGCAATTACCCAATTTAAGTACAGAATCTTTATGTTTCTGAGCATATGTGGTTTTCTTTTTTGGTTTTGGGTTTTTGTTTTGTTGTTGTTGTTGTTGTTGTTGTTGTTGTTGTTTTTGAGACAGAGTCTAAATTGGCCACCCTTGGTAGTGTCATGGCGCCATAGTTCACAGCACCCTCAAACTCGTGGGCTCAAGCGATCCTCTTGCCTCAGCCTCCCAATTAGCTAGGACTACAGGTGCTATTTTTAGAGATTGAGTCTCACTCTTGCTCAAGCTGGTCTCAAACTCTTGAGTTCAGGCACTCTACCCACCTCAGCCTCTCAGAGTGCTAGGATTACAGGCATGAGCCACCGCTCCCAGCCATGGTTTTCTTTAATACTAAATTTCTAGAAAAATTATTCATTGCATCAAATAGTAATTTTCCTATTAAAATGGAGCTCAGTTCTCTGTCTCTGATATGGTTTATATATCTAACAATAAAGTATGGATGAAAAAAATGGGGAAAGTATTTATCTGTTTTGTTTTCCATTATTAAAAACAATAGAATCTAAACTATAAAATGCTCTCCTATCTGCATAAATATACTTAATCTCTATAATATTCACACAATTCACTAGTGAGGTGGTTTAAAGATGGCCTTAAATTGTCTAGCTGTTCCTCAAATTGAGAAGTAAATTCAAATTTCTCTTCACTTAAATGTGTGCTAGACTTAGTGACTTACTTGACAAATTAATGTGTCAAATATAACTCTAAGAAACTATAGGACTTCTGATTTATGGGAAACCCTGCAGCTATTGCCTTGTCTGCTACTGCTGTGAGAAAACCAGCTCCTATGTAAGAAATCTGTCTACTGTACCCTGAAACTGCCATTCTGTGAGGAAGTCCAAGCTCGTCAAAACGAGAGGTTGAATGAAAAGAGAGTAATACCCAACTAGTTCCAGCCTTGCTAAGACTCAGATATGTGAGGTAAGAAGCAACCTTGGACATTCCAAAAAGACATAATGTGAAGAACAGAGGAACCTAACAGTCAGAATCAAAGTCTCAGCCTTTTGGCATCAAGTCTTCTCAGATTGAGAAGCCATTCCAGCCTCTAGTTGGGGCTCCAGTCATCATGGAATAAAAATGAGTCATGTCTACTAGGCCTTGTGCAAAATTCTACCCAGGAAACTATAAACCTAGTAAAAAATGGTGATTGTTTTATACTAAATTTTGGGAACAGGTAATGAACACCCTCCTTAGGTTTAATTGGCTCATTATTTCACAAGGTTCAGTTTGCATGCGGTGTTTGCCAGTGATGTCTACAGAAAGGAAAACCGGATTAGGAGGAAATGCATTATAATTTTGTAGTACCCTATGCTCCCAACCATAGTGGTATCTTAGTGATATGGAAAAAAGAAAAAAATGTATATCTGCTTTTTTCACAGGTATCTGAGATGTTATTATTGGGCAGTTCGAAGTTTAATTACCATCGGGGGGCTTCCAGAACCTCAAACTTTATTTGAAATTGTTTTTCAACTCATAAATTTTTTTTCTGGAGTTTTTGTGTTCTCCAGCTTAATTGGTCAGGTAAGTTGAGTGTGACTTCTTAAATACATAGTGCTGTCATTTTTGAAAGGCTAACAAGTCTTTATAAACTTTATGGGAAAAAAACTTAAATCTGTCTTGTTCTTTTTTTTTTTTTTTTACTTACTTTCATCTATTTTAATGAGTCGAAGGAGGGTGTTATTGGGACAATAGTGCTTTTCCATTTTTAAACCATTAAATCTATCAAAAGACCTGTTAGCAAACAGCATTAGTTTGAACTCTCAGAGAATGTTGTTTCTAAGTTAACTTCTTACTTAGAGGTTCCTGAAAACCATTAAAAGCTCTCATTTACTTAAACTTCAAATATTGTCATAAAATCACTGGGTAAAAAATCAACGTTAGAGGTCATTTAAAGCAGAGACTATGAAATTCCATCTAAAGTAATTAACAAATCATTGTTTCACAAATGTTTCTTATAGCATCTCCTTGTACTTATTCTTCAGAAAATTAATGCAGCAAGAAAATAAAGCCAAAACATAAATAATTGTATTAAAGGTAGTTGCCATTTACAAGGGAGAAAGCCCGAATTCTTTGTGAATTCCCAGATTGACAAGAAATAAAACATTTGACAGCATAGCAACTTTAGAAGTTATGCTTCCTTGGAAGGAACTTTACATAATAAATGCTAGAGAACAAAAAGTAAATAAATTAAGCCATGCTGCTAAGTCCATCTGGAAGTGGATGTTCCCTGGTCCCTTGGCTCCCAGTACCAGGAATGAGTACTGGTGCTGAGTCGAGCTGATGACTAAGTGATCACAGACACAAAACAATTTTATACTAGTAGTTTATCACATAAAAGAAAGAATGAAAGTAAAGAAGGAAGTTACACAAAGTGAAAATATGTTCCAGGTAGGGAGGAAGGATTCAGTCTCTGGGAGTGGAGAAAAACCTGGAATCTAATGCACGTTACCTGTTATAGCTCACTAGTTTACTCCACATTTCTGGCAGTATTGGGTGTTGTTTCCTGCCTTTGGGGTGAATGACAGGTTGGGGTTATGTAACAGGTCACATCACAGGTTTAACTATAGGGTAATATGCTCTCAGCCAATTACAGGTCACTAGGAATTTTTTTACTGTGTATGTTCCCACTAGGGAACAGTCCTTAGCTACAGTTCATTTCCCATACTCTGTCCTTAGCCATCTCTTGCCACCTGTTTACCTTCCACCAGACCTAACAATGTTGGCACATTTGTCCCAGGTGAAGGGTTAGGTTGAATCATGAAATGATTATTTCCACTAGAAAAATTATTGGTTCCCACTCACTGACTTTTTTTATATAAAGTATGAATAAAACTCATTCTTTAACAAAATTTAACAATGAAAACTATTGTTTATGATTCTTCAAGCTATTCCCAAATCATCAAAACTCAAATACTACATCCATGAATATCATCTGCTATACATAGCAAGCACCAGAGTAGTTTGAAAGCTCTCTATTAGTTTAGAAAAAACCTTCCCAGGAAGTTCCATGGAGGAGGGTGTATTTGAAACATCTTTAAAAACCAGGGAGGATTCAGTAGCTCAATTAATTCAAAATTATGTGAAAAGATGGTAATAATAAAAATAAGATATGTCTGAGGAAATAGAAAGAATTCCAGAATGATCAGAGTGAAGGATATGTGTAAATAAGAGATGTATGTGAGGACAAGATATTGTAAGGACTCTGAATGTTAAATTAAAGATGTTGAACTTTATCATGAAGGCAATAGAAAGTCATCCAGGGGAGGATTTTGAACAAAGAGATTCAAGGAAGATTAATCAAAATATAATGAATTAGAGGGGGTGATACTATTTTAAAATATAGCTTTTGCTATTATTTAGGTATGGTAAAGCCAATAGATCAAGAGACAATTACCATTGAAAAGGTAGTTTCTTATACTCACAGATTCCCAAGAAGAGGAGGTACATACCGCTGCGGATGGAGTTGGGGCAAGCGTTGCACAGGAAACTCTAGGGGAGGAACACACCAGGCAGCATACGCAGGGTCGGGTTTGAATAATTTCGGCAGGCTCTGGAACATAGGGGCTCTCACTAATAGTCTGGAGCTGGCAGTGGGGTGTAGAACAGGTGGACAGTGGCCTAAATGTAGGAGCCCGTATGTGAGCTGGATGCAGAAGGCAGTTGGGATATGGGTGCTGGATTAGTTGCTTTGCATATGAAAGACATGATCTCAGGAGAGTTGGCCACTGTCTTTCATAATTTGCTAACCCTGGGACAGGCAAGCAAGGCCTTGGATCAGCAAGGCCCCACATATCAACATATCAAAATACAGAAAGTAAAGTCTCAGTTAATTCAGATACGTAGTGATATGGTGACTCCAGCTTGAACAAGTTAGTAAAATGGAGACAGAGGCTGTAAAGTAAATGCTTTTTAGAAAATATTGAGGTTTGGGAAGATGAACACTGAGAGTTGAAAACTGTAAGTATAGGAGGGTAGTGGAAAGGGGAGGAGGGAGATGGGCAAGCTCCCACCTAAATGATACCATGTAGGGGTATATGATGCACACCTCCTGGGTGAAAGACTCAACTACACCTCAGACTTTAACCTCATAAACACAAACAATGTAACCTAGTCATAGGTACCCTCACATTAATTTGAAATTTAAAAAGAAAAAGAAACTCTAAAAAATCCTGTAAGTATAAAATATCATAATCTTAATGGCTGAGGAGATTACGTTAACAATCATTTAAATAGGAAGCTGGTTTTAGAGGAAGTCAATTCAAATCAATTTGAATATAAAGAGCAAAAATCACGTTATTTCATAATTTCTCATAAAATCAATATGGATGTTTTTTCAATTTTAAAGATGAAGAAATTCCATTTTAAAGAGATACATCCCTGATTTACACATGCAATTCATACAGTCACATAATATAGAACTGTATATAATAATGCTGATAATATAATAGCAAAATCTAACATATATTGATGACTCACTATGTGAAGGGCAATTTTTACAAGCACCAAATCAATTCTCTTGCTACTCAAAAGTGTAATCTTTGGGCCAGAAGAAGCATCACTTGAAAAATTCAGATCTATCTGACACCTACTGAATCAGAAACTGCATTTTAACAAGGTCTTCAAGTGATTCATATACATAGGAAAGTTTGAGAAGTGCTGCTTTATACATCATACCACACCTTCCTTTAAACTGAATTTAATTTGTTCCAACAGGAACAAAAGAAATACCAGGTCCCTGAAAATTTAGTGCTAGAGTACAAGAGAAAGTTTGAGGCTAGCGATACAGATTTGTGCCTTAAACTCTCAGGGCGAATAAAAGATGCTGAGAAACAGAACAGACAGAAACAACCATAAGAGAGCAGGTACAAAAATCTCCACGTATTCAAAATTCTCACATAATCACCACACTAATGACTATACCCTAGAACAATCATCACATTTTAACTGCAACATTCTAGTCTCTGATAGGATGCATAGTAACTGACAATTCTTCCTCTCCTACCCAGATGGGCTTCCCTAGCCTAGATCCCATCATGGGATGAACATCTTCCCCAACTCCCACACCAACAAAACCGAAAATTGTTGAAAGATAGCCCACAAACTATTCAGATTATTCTCACTACAAGTTCTTGGATCCCCAACACAAATCAATAATGCTTTAATTATCCTTGGTTCCCACGTTAACACTCTATTAAATCTTCCAACCCAACCCCTCATATCCCAAATCTTCCAGTCTCAGGTGGCTGGGTAATATAGGTCATCTGCCAAGAATGGCATGGAAAATAAAGATCTAGGGATTGAGACTGGTGAAAAATATTTGGAAGAATCACTGAGAAGCAAAAGTTGAAGACTCAAAAAGATGTGCATATTTTTATCTATAATAAAAAAAAAAAGATGTATACAGTTGGACTATCTGCACAGATCCTCAAAAGACACTTTTTATAAGTAGAAGAATCTGTAGAGTGTCCCAAAAGTCTCCCACAAAGACATCACACAGAGAGAAAATGGGAAATTGTAGTTAAATATGCTTTTATTTATAAAACATTCAGTTCAAAATTTTACAAAATATTTGCAAAATGTTCTCTGTTTTGGCCACCTCTTTATAAAATTTTGCAATGAATATTTTGTAAAGACACATTTAGCTACAATTTCCCATTTTCCTATGTACGTATGGCAACTGTATAGGCAACTTTGGGGACACCCTGTATTGCCCCTAAAAATGGAAACTAAAGAAGGCTCAGAATAAAAGAGCCATTTGAATAATTAAGTAAATGATGTGAGGGATATATTAACCAGTACAATGTAAGCATTCCAAATTGTATATAAAATCAGCACATTGTACCCCATAAATGCATTATGTATACATGATCTACTGCTTTATGATTTAATAAAAAAATTAAATTTAAAAAAGGAACCATTTGAGCTAGACCTCAAAAATGAGTAGTTTTTTCCATAAGCAGAAAAGCTCCAGCAGCTACTAGAATGAATGAATGAAGTCTTATGAGTGTAAAAGTGAGGCCCTCGTTTTCCTCCCTATTATAAACCCACAGTCAAAGCAAATTTACAGCCACTTGCTTCCCTCTCTTTGAGAGGAAGCATCAAGCTATATATCTTTTTTGTGCTGAGACCTTAAAGATCAGCTTTTAACCTAGAGTGGGTTTTTATGACTGAGTTATAAACATCCAAGAACTAAAACCTGACAGTTTCTTAAGAATTGTCACAGCAGTAGATGATGCTTCAGTAATTTCAGCACATTTCAAGTTCTGCTGAATACTATGCCTTAAGCATGATAAAATTTGACTTTATCTGTCTAAACAACACAAAGGGAAGTACAGAGGTTGCAGTTCCATGATGAATTGAGTCTGTATAGCCAGCCACTCTGGATAATCTATGAAGGATGCTTTCAAAGTGAAACTTACCAGTATGGACCAGCCATTCTGCCAGATAATTGCTCAATTTTTATTGCACATTCCTTGAATAAGCACAGTTGTATAATTTCTGAAATATCTACTAACATTTCTGCAGTAATATACAAGTTTGCAAAGAAAGTCATATGCATTTTGTGATCAAATACTCACAAAAATCTCACGTGGTTGATCCAACGGTCTTGCTGTTGTCCTTACTGAGTCAGACAGATAACACCCAATATTTTATGGAAAAGGGTGAAATTAGGACTCAATATCAATGTGTTTAAAAACAAGTGATCAAGATATTATAAGGGAGTGCATTATGTGAGAATGCATAACTCAACTTTCCGTAACTCTCCCAGCTCCTTTACTGGGTATGGAGTGACCTTAGTTGTCATTTTAGATGCGAGATATAATTGGAGCAGCCACAGCCAACCAGAACAACTTCCATGTCCACATGGATCATACTACTGCCTACATGAACAATTACTCCATTCCTATAAGTGTGCAAAAGAGAGTTCGGACTTGGTATGAATATACATGGGCCTCTCAAAGAATGCTAGGTAAGCATGAAAGATTACTGATTAAATTCCTATAAACCTAGTCATATAATAAAAATTCTGTAAGATTGAAAATATTTCAAAAAATTGAAAAATAATTATATGATCTTAAAAGCATTAATTTACTATCATGGGTTTCTTTTTTCTTAAATATGGAGCCGCAGTTTTTGCATGGTTATGCAAACCTTGGAAGAAGAAAGGCTACATTTTATTCAGTGCCTACTAGATGCTAGAAATGACATGTGTTGTCTCATACAGTTGTCACCAAAAAAGACGAGAAATCAGGAAAAATTTTTGGTGTGTATCCTTGGACATTTTATCCATGTCAACATTTAATTGCATGTAATAATAAAACTACACAAAATCAATATTGTTAAACAAGCAAGTGACTATACATGCACACTTTTACAAAAGTAACAGAAAAGGCATAACACTATACCTATTGAATTACAGCCCCGTTTTAACCTAGTAATGTGTCACAGTATCTTGTCCTGTCTATAACATCCACATTATCATTTTTAATGACATTATTTCAGAGTATGCATGTATCTTAATTTGTTTAAACAAATCATTGGACTTCTGGGATGTTTGCAGTTTTTTGCAACCTAATGTGATAAACATACCTGTGTAGTCACCTTCGTGGGAGGGCTAAACATGGTATAGAGATAGATGTCATTATCATTTCATAGATAAGGAGACTGAGACACAGAAAAGCATAAGAACTGGCACAGCCTTGGAGTGACTGAGCCAGAATTTGCTGGCAGAGTTCCCATTTGGAAATTCCCTTTCACACTCTCTAGTGTCCCCTCTTTATTTACTTTTTTAATTAATTCTTTTTGTTTGTTTGTTTGTTTTGAGACAGAGTCTCACCACATCGCCCTCATTCTTGATTTTTTTTGAGACAGAGTCTCACCACATCGCCCTCGGTAGAATGCTGTAATGTCACAGCTCACAGCAACCTCAAACTCCTGGGCTCAAGCAATTCTCTTGCTTCAGGCTCCCAAGTAGCTGGGACTACAGGCACCTGCCACAATGCCTGGCTGGTTTTTGTTGCAGTTGTCATTATTGTTTAGCTGGCCCAGACCGGGTTAGAACCTGCCAGCCTTGTATGTGGCTGGCGCCATAACCACTGTGGCACTGTGCTAAAGGTGCCGAGCCTATTGTCCCCGATTTAGAGCCACTGTCTCCCCTTCTCCCCACAATCTTCCTCTCTTCCAGATTGCCTCCTGGTGAGAACCTGTCTGGACAGATGAACCACCTCCTTCTCTGACACTTTTCTAGCTTCAGTGGTGCCCACCTCCTGGGGTTGTTGGGCGGAATAAAATAGATAATGTATTACCTATAATACATGATAGATACTTTTCTTTTTCTTCTTTTTTCTTTTTTTGAGACAGTCTCATTCTGTCAGCCTTAGTAGAATGCTATGGTGTCACAGCTCACAGCAACCTCCAACTCCTGGGCTCAAGCGATTCTCTTGCCTCAGCCTCCCAAGTAGCTGAGACTAGCTATTTTTAGAGATGAGGTCTTGCTCTGGCTCAGACTGCTCTTGAACTTGTTAGCTCAGGCAATCCACCCCCCCTCAGCCTCCCAGAGTACTGGGATTACAGGTAGTAAGCCATGCGCCCAGCCCATGATAGGTATTTTTCAGATTATAAAGCCTATACTAATGTCAGAGATACCTAAGGACCTAAGCTCACAGACATTACTGTTTAGCCAATGCCTTGACTTGACCAAACCTAGGAAGGAATGCTCCAGGTTCAGAGTAAAGAGAAAGAAATCAGTTGTATCATTTAGATACAGAAGTAGTAAATTGAGGCCTCCACAGGGAATTTTGAAAGCCCCAACCTCCACCCCAGAGTTGAAATTCAAAGATAAATTTGTTATTATAAGATTTATTAATCCTCATGAATTCCCTGAGGGAGGATGCAGGCATGCAGCAGACCTTCCAGAATGTTAAATTTCTGAAAATCTGAAGAATCTTGTAATGTGAGAAAAGGGATGAAAAGCTCTTGGAGGTTTCAATTGATGTGCTCAGAGTAACACTGCTGGGAGATTTAGCAGGTGATTATTAAAATCTGTTTCTTTCATTGGCAGAACCAAGAAACATTTTACTGTCTTTCCAATATCTAATATTCTTTTTTTTTTCTTTTTTTTTTTTTTTTTTTGAGACAGTCACCCCTAATACAGTGCCATGGCCTCGGACTCTTGGGCTCAAGCCATTCTCTTGCCTCAGCCTCCTGAGTAGCTAGGAGTACAGGTGCCCATTACAATGCCTGGCTACTTTTAGAGATGGAGGTCTCATTCTAGCTCAGGCTAGTCTCAAACTCACGAGCTCAGGTGATCTGCCTGCCTCATAATATTCTATTTTTTTAATTGTTTGGGTTTTTTTGTTTTGTTTTGTCTTGTTTTTGCAGTTTTTGGCCGGGGCCAGGTCTGAACCCACCACCTCTGGTATATGGGGCCAGCGCCCTACTCCTCTGAGCCACAGGCACCACCATAATATTCTATTTTTAACAGAGGTAATGGCATCATCTATCTCTTTATGAGACAAGAAAATGGAGGCTCCTGAGAAATTTGGCCAAGGACAAAGGGCCAGCAAATTTTCTAAATGGAAATGAGACCTACATCTGTTTCCTTCCAAACCCTTGCTCTTTCTGCAACATCAATCTCTTACCCAGAGCACAGTACTGTTAACTCTTCAACAATACAGGGATTAGGGACACAAACACTCACATGACAAAAATGCACATATAATGTTTGGCACTTGCAAAACTTGACCTTAAATAGCCTACTGTTGACTGGAATCCTTACCAATAACATAAACAGCATATTAACACAAATGTCACATGTCATATGTATTATGTATAGTATCCTTATAACAAAGTAACCTAGAGAAAAGAAAATGCTACTAAGAAGATCATGAGGGTGAGAAAATATATTTGCTATTCATTAAGTGGAAGTGAATCATCATAAAGATCTTCATCCTTGTACTCTTCATGTTGAATAGTCAGAAGAGGAAGAAGAGGAAGAAGAAAGGTGGGTCTTGCTCTCTCAAGGGTGGCAGAAGTGGAAGAAAATCCTTGTCTGAGTGGATCCGTGTCATGCAAACCCATATTGTAAGGGTCAACTGTGCTAAAAGAACTGCAGCTTTTCAGACCACTCCCATCTTGCTTCTGACACACAATTGCTTCTGCAACACAAGCCCCTAAACAATTAATGACACCATGCAACTGGAATTTAAAATAATTTTTATTAAAGGATATAAAATAAGTTCAAGACAATGTGCTAACTGATGATAATCAAATTCAACTTTTGGCTTGTTTCTTACCATATAAAAATAGAAATTAGTACCCATAAGAAGCCAAAAATGCTACTGCCACCAGAATGCAAATTATAGCACAATTCTCCAGTGGCAAAGGCTCCTAACAGCACACAGGAACCACTTGGTTGTTGATAGCAGGACCTTTTTACCTCCTTTCTGCTGTGCTTAAGAGACTCCAGGTAAGAGGCGGGTGGAGCAAGATAAGATGGTGGCCAAGTAACAGCTTCCCTGCAACTGGGCACAGGGAGTCTGGGGAGATAAGACGCCAGGTATCTCTGGCTAGTGGGATCTGCCTATAATCATCCCTTTCAGGATACAGGGAGTCATCAAGGGGCTTCTGGACCCCAAGAGGAAGACAAAAACAGTGGAAAACTGGCAAGTGGTTGCGTGTGTTCAATGAATCTAATTCCATTGACAGCCGGAAGTGCAAGCAGCAGTGAGACTGCAAACAGGAAAGGCCTTACCTGTGAACTGTTTCGGTGTCTTTGGACTTGGCACTTAGTTGAACTGCCTCGAGGAGAGCTCGAGCAGGAGTGCGGAGAACTTTGGGCCTTATCTAGGGCCCCAGACTGAGCCACTGAGCCTGACGGAGTTAATAGTGTTTGGCTGTGGGCCACAGGGAGCCATTGTGAGAGAACTGTCCCAGCAAGCTCTGCCCTCAGGGTCGCAGAGCAAGGATCAGGCAGGAGCTAGTAACCTAGTGACTGAGCAGCCTAAAGGCAGGGACTAAGCTCCCTTACAGCCTTAACCCTCAGCGGCAGAGTGAGACCAGTTTTGACACACTGGAGCCTCAGGCTGTTGCCCCAGGTAAAGTGCCATGGCATCACAACTCATAGCAACCTCAAACTCCTGGGCTTGGCACCACCCAGACCTCTATAAAAATTTCACCGTGAACGCAGACCCATGACCCACAACTGCCGGGCCTCCACATGCCATGACCAGGAACTGCAGGAGCCACACAACCCTGTGTCCTACCTACTGTACCCTCCCTGCCTCCACACCAGCCGCTCCTCTGCCCAGGGACTCTGGTAGCTGCATGCCCTCCAGAGCCCTCCCTGCCTTTATGCAGAGCCCTTCTCCTGGCCAGAGACTACTAGAGCCTTGGGTTCTCTGTGCCAAAGTCACTGGGTGCCAGGCACTCCCAGAACCTTGCACACCACCTCCCGCCCTGTTGCTGGTTCCGGGTGTGTCACACTCTGGAGCTGCTTCCACAACCAGAACTCCCTAGTTGGGGCAGCCCCAGAGTCACTCCCTACAAAGATCCAGGAAAAATAGAGAGATCCCACAGGGTCTACTCTTGGAGAGACACTCCCCCCCCCCCAACTCTGAAGATGGCAAGAGGCAACAGAAAAATAATCATAAGGCAAAATCAAAAGAAAAACTCTGGCAATATGAATAATCAAAGTAGATCACCACCCCTAAGGATCAATGGGGCAGACACAGCACAAGATCCATGCACCAACAAATAGCTGAGATGTCAGAAATCAAATTCAGAATCTGGATAGCAAATAAGATCAAACTAGAATTCCAAGCAGTAACCCAAAAGATAGCTCAAGAATTCTTTTTTTATTATTATTAAATTATAGCTGTGTACATTAATGGGATCATGGGACCGATACAATAGTTTCATAGAACATTTGACATATTTTCATCACAATGGTTAACATAGCTTTCCTGGCATTTTCTTAGTTCTTGTGCTAAGACATTTACATTCCACATTTACTAAGTTTCACATGTACACTTGTAAGATGCACCATAGGCGTAATCCCACCAACCTCCCTCCCTCTGCCCACCTCCCCCCTCTGTCCCCTCCCTTTCCCCCTTC
The DNA here is from genome assembly GCA_963574355.1 of Loris lydekkerianus. NCBI lineage: Eukaryota > Metazoa > Chordata > Mammalia > Primates > Lorisidae > Loris > Loris lydekkerianus. Next base: position 646 of record CAUYPK010083500.1, on the reverse strand, counting down.
CCCTTATTCTTAGGTTAAAACTGGATTATAGCTTTCATGTGAAAGCCATAAATTAGTTTCATAGTAGGGCTAAGTACATTGGGTACTTTTTCTTCCATTCTTGAGATACTTTACTAAGAAAAATATGTTCCAGCTCTATCCAGGTAAACATGAAAGAGGTAAAGTCTCCATCTTTCTTTAAGGCTGCATAATATTCCATGGTGTACATATACCACAATTTATTAATTCATTTGTGGATCGATGGGCACTTGGGCTTTTTCCATGATTTAGCAATTATGAATAGGGCTGCAATAAACATTCTGGTACAAATACGTTTGTTATGATGTGATTTTTGGTCTTCTGGGTATATGCCTAGTAGATGAATTATAGAATTGAATGGCATATCTATTTTTAGATCGCAAAGTGTTCTCCAAACATCATTCCAAAAGGAATGTATTAATTTGCATTCCCACCACCAGTGTAGAAGTGTTCCCTTTTCTCCACATCGATGCCAACATCTCTGGTCTTGGGATTTTGTGATATAGGCTAATCTTACTGGAGTTACATGATATCTCAAAGTAGTTTTGATTTGCATTTCTCTGATGATTAAAGATGATGAGCATTTTTTCATATGTCTGTAGGCCGTGCACCTGTCTTCTTCAGAGAA
>CAUYPK010083498.1:0-14586 GCA_963574355.1 Loris lydekkerianus | reverse complement strand
AATCCCAAGACCAGAGATGTTGGCGTGGATGTGGAGAAAAGGGAACACTTCTGCACTGCTGGTGGGAATGTAAATTAATACATTCCTTCTGGAAAGATGTTTGGAGAACACTTAGAGATCTAAAAATAGACCTGCCATTCAATCCTATAATTCCTCTACTAGGTATATACCCAGAAGACCAAAAATCACATTACAATAAAGATATTTGCCCCAGAATGTTTATTGCAGCCCTATTCACAATTGCTAAGTCATGGAAAAAGCCCAAGTGCCCATCGATCCACGAATGGATTAATAAACTGTGGTATATGTACACCATGGAATATTATGCAGCCTTAAAGAAAGATGGAGACTTTACCTCTTTCATGTTTACATAGATGGAGCTGGAACATATTCTTCTTAGTAAAGTATCTCGAGAATGGAAGAAAAAGTATCCAATGTACTCAGCCCTACTATGAAACTAATTTATGGCTTTCATATGAAAGCTATAACCCAGTTATAACCTAGGAATAGGGGGAAGGAGGAGAGGGAGGGGAGGGGAGAGGATGGGCAGAGGGAGGGTAATTGGTGGGGTTACACCTGCAGTGCATCTTACAAGGGTATATGTGAAACTTAGTAAATGTAGAATGTAAATGTCTTAACACAATAACTAAGAAAATGCCAGGAAGGCTATGTTAACCAGTGTGATGAAATGTGTCAAACGGCCTATAAAACCAGTGTATGGTGCCCCACAATTGCATTAATATACACAGCTATGATTTAATAATAATAATAAAAAGAACTCTCATGAAACTGTAGCTAAGCTATCAGCTGAGGTTGTCGTCTTGCTGAAAAGCTCAGCTAGAGAAAATTAATTCTCATACTCACTCAGATGGCATTTGGCAGACCTCACATGTTTGGCTGTCTGCTCTCTAGTTTTTTGCCATATAAGTCTCTTCATAAGACTGAATATAGCATGTAGTTTGCTTCCCTAAGGGTGAGGAATTTGAGAGCCAGAGAAAGAATGCCCCAAAAACAGAAGCGACAGTCTTCAGCATAAAAACCTTCTTAAAATCTCATAACTTCTGACGTAGTTTTATTCATTAGAGATTAGTAATTAAACCCAAATCCAACCCATAATCCAGAGGAGGGGATAACAAAAAGGCATAAATATGAAGAGGTGGAAATCCTTGAGGAATATCTTAGAGTCTGTTTATCATGCTCACAAGCTACACAAAATAAAATATTGGGCTATTGTTTAAATCATACCTTTTTTACATGGGCTTAAGGAGATGAGGAATAAGATTAAATTTTGAAAATCTATTTTGAGGCCTAGAAGTATTTTTACCTTTTCTCCTACTTATTTCTAGGCTTCCTTGGGAAAACTTGCACATGTAAAGAGTTTGGCATACTGCAATCAGAGCGTTTTATCATGACTTTCCAAAGGAAATTACGTCTAAATTACATAAACTGCCTTAATCAACTGGATAAATATGAGTGTGAACAAAACAAAAAGTGTTGTTGAAAATTCATTGATATGCATGTTATCATGTTCATCATTCTTATTGTTAGTGAATGGCCTGTGAAAGTTGGAGGAAAATAAGGGTTTTCTGTTTCAGTTTCTGTTCTCTGGTATTTATCTTTGCTTTGTTGTTTTATTATTGTTGCCATCAGTCAATTTGCCAACAATGTATAAATACCTATGAAAATGAGTGGGTGTAATATTTGTTAACTGACTCTGGGAAAAAGCAGTTTGGTCATTTTATATCATTTTTCAGTTCCTGAAAAGGAAATGGACCTAATATTTTATATTTTAGGTCTTTTTATATATTAAAACCAGAAACACATACACAAACATGAAAAATAAGGAAAAGAAAAGAATAGTAGCCTGAATATTTATAAAAAATACTTTTACTTTTAAAATCAGGAAAACATAGTGGCTGAATATAAAAATAGGGAATTTACTATTTTTGTTTTATGGATTCTATAAAAATAATCATTGGAATTGGAAATTATTTTATGCTTAATTTTATTAAATCTCCAAATCAAGAATATAAACTTCTTGAAAGCAAGACTACAAAAATGTTATTTATGTAGCATTCTTTCTGATATCTTCTAGGTAGTAAAATTATCCAAAAATGTTTCCTCAATTTATAGTTAATTGTAACATTGATTTCCAAATGCCCCCTTATACGTCTAAATATATGTCTCTGAGAAAATATTGGAAGATAATTCCATCTCTACTCCCTGATATATTCCCCAGTACTTACTATTCTTTTATTTAAGCTTGTCAACCAGCTTTCATTAACTTTTAAGTGTTTTATTATCATCTACAAAGTATTCTTTCAAAATGTACCCCTATTATGACATTAAAAAAAAAATTCAGATGTTTACCTTCTCTAATACTTTTCCTTTAAAATTAAAGTTTTTATACAAAAGCCTTTTTTATACAAAAATTCCAAAATATTCACAAACATTTTAAATATCCACAGAGAAACACACTACTCAATAAGAACTTGGAAGTTTTAGAAGTTTGCATAGATTTCTGGCCATGAAAGAGAATTCTAAAGGCATATAGAATTTTAATAGCCATAATATGATATAATGTAGCATGCCAACTGTATTCCTACATGTTGTTTTCATGACAGAGTAGAATAAATACAAGGTTAAGAGGCAAAACCTGGAACAGAAAGAGGGGAGAGGATTAATTATAATAATTGCTCTGAGATTTCTACGTGGTTGGCTTAAAAATCACAATCCTTCTACCAGAGTCACAGACTTACATAACTAAATCATTTCTCCTCTGGCAAAAGCTGTCTAATAACTATCTGTCATTAAGCAACCACCATGTGACACTATTACAATTTACATATTACATAAAATGGACAGTATATTTATGGATAGCATTCCTGTTCAGCAAATTTTGCCCAGACTTCCGGAGTGTATAAATTACCTGTGTATCTGAAAATTATTAGCATTGAATCCTACTTCTTGGGAGCATGTTCCTAATATAGTTTTTGATAAAGTATTTGATCTGGGAATAGGCTTTTGTTTCCTAGTCTGGAAGTTATTATCAGCATCTCAATTACTGAATGAATAATTCAAGTAATAAATTATATAATATTTTAAGATCAACTCTTCATATTAACTTATAATCACATTTAAAAGCATATTATCTCTCTTTCTGAAACTGTAATAGACATAAAGTAATAATTTATAAAGAGAAAACTAGCAAACGGAGCATAATTTATGAAATGCTGCATGCTTTGAAATGATTCATGAGAAATCCATGTTTTTTGTTAAAACTGAATTGGGATTTTGAATAATTTAAAATTTTAATCTGAATAGACATGGTAAGAAACAGTTCTCGATGTATTTGTTCAGCAATTTACAATTATCCAGCATCATTTAGTAAGTGCTTCCTATTTTGCTAGATTATGCCAAACTTACCGGAGAATTATGAGTATTACTGGGATTGTGAGATAAAAAGCCAATCAAGATTATTTTTGTTTTAGGAAAATTCTCAATTTGTCTTTTCCTTGTTTTTTTTTGTTTGTTTGTTTTTGTTTTTGTTTTTGTTACAGAGTCTCACTTCATAGCCTCCGGTAGAGTGTCACGGCTTCATAGCTCACAGCAACCTCCAACTCCTGGGCTCAAGCCAGTCTCTTGCCTCAGCCTCCCACGTAGGTGGAACTACAGGTGTCTACCACAACCCGGCTATTTTTAGAGACGGGGTCTTGCTCTAGCTCCTGCTGGTCTCAAACTTGTGAGCTCAGGCAAGCTACCCAGAGTGCTAGGATTGCAGACGTGAGTCACCACAACCAGTGAAAATTCTCAAATTTGTAGACAAGTGATGGGGTGTTCAGTGATTAGAGGTCATCTTCTCTAAGATCTACTCCATTCTTGGTTTTAAACTTGGTGTTAAACACTGAAGTCTAGGGTATCAAAAGTTTCCACAATGCTTTCAAGACTTTGGCCTTATTTTCTGCAGGGTTGAGCTTTGGACCATACCTTACTGTCTAGAAACAATGATATCAGGGAAAAATATTATGTCTAACTGTCACAGCATGTTTTTGCCCAACTTCCATGCCTAAGCCAAACAACTGAGTTAAGAGGACACAAATTAAGCAACGGAAACATTTAGGTTCTAAAGCAGTAACCAATTACAAGGGATGTTCCCAGTCAAACTGGAGGTAGTAACAGCATTCACCTGTAGCCTCCCAAGAACAAAGGTGATCTTTGCTTCAATATGATACTCACGATCTCAGCATCCTCTCGAAGGGTGCACGTGGCTGTCTGGATTTGTGATGAGAGTGAAAGTTCTCAGAACAAGCTCATGCTTTTCTTGGGCTTTCAAATTTACTAGCATGTTTGAAGAATGCCAGGAGTGGAATGGTGTTTCACAGCATCATTTGAACAAGGAAAAATTATTGTGGCTCCATATGTTTAAAGCCTCTCTACCTTTCTTCCCCCAGAAGTGGGCTTCTCTCAGCTTACTAATTATGACAGAAAGAAACTACATCAGAACCCAGTGTTCATTTGGATATTTTTGTGTATAAGTGTAACTCACTTAAACAGGAGACTTTTTTGGAGCAATTATTTTAATATTGCTTTAACATCAAATAAAAGGCCGAAAACTGATGTTCATTTAAAAATCTATTTTCTTGATCAATAATAGAATAAAAACTAAATATATCTAGATTTATTATGATAATGCTTGCTTAAGGTTGTATACCTTTGTTGTTTTGAAGTACACCTGGTTTGAATTTTAAATAATGACTACACCAGATAAATTATTTTAATGCAGCTTATTTTCATCTATATATGGAGTTAATTTCTTATATGGATGTTGTAAGTGTTAAATGAGATAATATACATAAAATACTCAGAACAATGGTTCATAGTAAATGCTCATTTACACATTTGGTTTGATCATACAATGATAACTGAAACAGATCATTTAAGGAATCTTTCTAGATACACAGTGATATTAGTTTTCATATAACTTTTCAGGAAAATCCCACACTTGGAACTTTGACTCTAAAAAATTCTTCCTGTAAGCTTCAGAAAGTAGTTGCCAGTTTTTGCTATAGAAAACCAGTAATCCTGGGAGTGTATTTGGCCAAATGTGGTGCCTGACTGTCCGTGCCCTCTGTAAGTGAAAGCACACCGGAGAGCCCATTTTTCACATCTCTAAACCTTAGAAAGCCCTGAGTGGGCTGTCAGAATGGTCTTTAATAGGAGGAGAAGTGGCAGGATGGTGTACATTTAACCTAATAGACCACTTTGTCTTATAGTACTCAGAGTGTCTAACAATAAATCCTTTCTCATGGTGTAACAACAAACATATGTAACTTTCTGTAGTTTAGCAAATAGAAGCAAAATAACCAGCTACATTAAAAAAAAAAAAAAAAATACAGGTTCAGAGTGGCGCCTGTGGCTCAAAGGAGTAGGACGCTGGCCCCATATGCTGGAGGTGGTGGGTTCAAACCTAGCCCCTACCAGAAACTGCAAAAAAAAAAAAAAAAAAAAAAAAAAAGAGGTTCAATCTGGAAAGATTTGTAGCTTATAGGAAACTCATTTTTTATATTCTTGGTCAGACTTGGTTGGAACTATTTTGAGATTTTCTCCCACATGTATCTTGTTGATGACACTAACATTAATACAAAATAACTTTGTATATTCTTAAACCTTTACTCTATATGAGACAGTTTGTATATGCTCTTTAAAAGTTTCATTCCTAGAGTTAAGATTTATGAAACTACAGCCTGTATTAGAAGCAGGCCTTGGTTATTTTATGAGCCTATAGGCATTGGAGCTATATGGGGCTCAAGAGTAGGAAGTGTTCAACAATAAAAGACAAACATAAAATAATAAATAGACAATTAATAAAAGACAAATCTAAGGTGTAGAGCTAAAATTGAGAGAGGAAAATTATTTTCTCTTTGAAAAATGAGAAAAGCAGAGGAGTCTACACTGAAAGAGAGATTGCTTCTTTTAGCTTTCCTTCTAGGTTTTGTTTCTATCCATTTTAAAGACACTGAAAATAAAGTTGAGTAGATGCACTTTCAGAACAAGCTATTAACATGAATAATGTTAAACTAATATCTTCTCTTTAATTAGGGACTTCATATAAACTATTATTTATCAGTAAGAAACAGGAGGCCACATGTCAAGGGAAGTTATTTGTTATATGGCAGATAGAGTTGGTCAGACAGACAGCACCCAGTCAGGCAGGCAGCAATTCGAGCCAGGCTTTTCACACTCATACAGTATTTATTACTATTATCATGAGTCGTATATAATGCTATCAACTCTTTTTCCCCAGGCTATATTTCTACCTCTTTTAACACAATTTTTCTCAAATCTCTCTAGTTACCAACACTTTCCTTCTATCATTCTCAAATTATCTGCACTAATTGTTAACATTTTGCAACTTTATCTTCCTTACTCAATGTAATGCAATGTGATTCAATTTCAGGCAATCCACCCAAGCCTCAGCCTCCCAGAGTGCGAGGACTACAGGCGTGAGCTGCCACTCCCAGCCTAAATTTTCACATTTGAAACTGAACTATTTCATCTTTAAAAATGATTTTTGCCATGTTTCTCATATCCTTGTCTCTCTGATTCCATGGATAGATACAGGGCGGTGGTGGCCCTAGCTGCCCTCCCCGATTCTCAGGGGAGGAACTGCCTTGCCAACTGTGTTTTGCCCCAGAGGTGCTGGTGGCGCAGCACCAATGGGCAGAGGAGCCGGGGTCTTGGAGGGTAGCCAGAGGGGGCCGCAGGAGGCGCCAGTAGGCAGAGGGGCCTGACAACTTCTGTGGAGACCCTCCAGGTTACCAGCTCAGAGAGTACCATGGTGTTTCTGCCTTGGCCTTTGTCTCCCTCCGCTTGCATTTGGGGCTGAACAGGGAACCCCCTCAATTCCCAGGCCTGGTTGATTTCATATAAGTTTTCTAGGCCTGGAAATTGAAGGAATTTTAACCATTCATTTGTTAAGCTATGTGTATATATGCCCAAAGGACCCAGGGAGATTTTTGGACTTGGGTCTTTTGCAATCAGAAGCTCTGGTGCTTTTTCTGTATTTTTTCTATAAAATAAATCCTGTCTTACCACTGATCTGTGGTCCTTGGATTCATTCTTTGAATCCCGGAGACCAAAGGCCTACTGAAGTAAGAAATTCTGATAATAGCATCACCCATTGATACTCTAAATTTTGTGTCTTAAATGGGCTTCAGAACTCTTTCCTTATTTCATTGTCTAAATACATTCACACATAAATAACATGCATACATACTTCTAGAGGCCAAAGCTTGAATACACAGTGAAAAAGTACAGAGCAGTTCTCCACTGTAAATTTCGAGGGAGGACAAAAGGGATAAGCCCTTTAAAGCTGAGAGACCTGAGGTTGTGCTGGATGTTGTGGATGAGCTGATGATTCCTGGGTTTGCTTGTTAGCTCACCACTGCGCTGATCAGAGGTAGTCAGCTGCACACATGTGGTGCCTGTTTGGGGATTATGGCATTGAGGTGCCTCCCTGGAATATGTGACGTCCCTGCCTTGGAATTAGGTTGCTCAGTCTTGTTTGCACTGGTGTCAGATGTTTGTAACAGGTTTAATGGTCATACTAAATCATTCTCCGTGGGCAATTTTATCTATTCCCATGAATTTAATAACATACCGTTTCGAAGTCTATCAAATCTATGAGGTACAGATCAGAAGTTTCTATGAAGTACAGATTAGAAGTTCTAACTCCCAGCAGGACACTTCAATCATACATTCCCGGAAGGTAAAAAGTCACCCACATGTCCAGAATTGCACTAATCTTTTAACTCCATTCCTTTTTGGAAGCCATAGTAGCTAAACCATGTATATCATAACCAATAATAATTGATTTGGTTATAATAATTTGTTTTTTTAAATGTTACCTTTATCAAATCATAACTACTTAGAATATAGGGCCCATTTTAACTCTAGAATTTTAGAAGTTTAAAAAATATATGCAACTGCTGCCCAACATAAGTTATGCAACATTTGTATCACTGTTCACTCAGGCACCTGTGCACACACCAGCTCCTCTTTGACCCTGGGCAAACATTTCTTCTCTGTCATCATATAATTGTTTCCCCTGCTTAAAATATTATATAAGTAGAATCATAAAATATTTATTGTTTTGCACCTAACTTCTTTTGCTCAGCACACTTTTTTGGAAATCTATGTTGTAGTAAGTATTAGCAGTGTCTTTAATTTCAAGTGTACTCCATGGTATGGATATATGGCAATTTGTTTATTCATTCACCCATTAAATGGAAAATCAGCCAATTATAAATATAGCTGCAATATGATGATTCCTGTAAGTGTCTTACTAAAGATACACATATGTTTTTATTTATTATGGATCAATGCCAGGAGTGGGATTGGTGAATCAATTCCAGTGAAAGATATGTTTAACTTTATAAGCACAAAAGAACTTCTTTTTAAGGAAGTCTTACCATTTGTTAGAAATTTGTGAGTATCACAATTGCCCCACATCTCACCTCATCCTTGGTATTATCAGTCTTTTTTAATTTTGGCTGTGCTAGTTGGTAAGAAATAGTTTTGTACCGTTGTTTTAATTTTTATTTCACTGGGTACCTATGTTGAGCTTATTTTACTTGTTGTCCATACATCATTCTTGTGAATTGTCTTTTCAATAATTTTGACCAATTTTATTGGATTTTTTTGGTTCTCCTATTATCAATATTTAAAATATATTTTGATAGTTTTTAACTCAATGAAGTGCAATTTATCATTTAAAAATTATGAATTGCACTTTTGTGTCTAGTCTAAAATATGTTTCTAATTTATTTTTATTAACTTACGCTGGCTAAAATTTCAAGTACAATGTATAGAGAAGAGATAAGAGAGGGCAAACTCACTCAGGGGTCCTCAAACTTTAAAACAGGGGGCCAGTTCACTGTCCCTCAAACCATTGGAGAGCCAGACCATAGTTTAAAAAAACAAAAAAATAAAAAGAAACTAAGAACAAATTTCTATCCACACTGCACATATCTTATATTGAAGTAAAAAAAACAAAACAGGAACAAATACAATCACAGCGCCTAATGTAGCCCATGGGCCGTAGTTTGAGGATCCCTGTAAGAGGGAAAATGTTGTCTGCCCTCATTAATTGTAATCATTACTGTTTGTGTTTTAAAGTTTTTCTTTAATCAAATTAAGGGAAGTTCCCCCTAATTCTAGTTTACTGAGAGTTTGTTATAAATCAGTGTAGGATTTTGTCACATAATATTCCTGTATCATCCAATAGTATTACATCAACTTTCTTTTTCAGTGGGTTTAGGTGGTGAGTCATATTGATTGATTTGAAATGTTAATCCAGGTGTGTGTAACTAGAAGTTATGTCCACTTCTATATTCACTGTATAATTATTGTCATACATTCTTGGACTCTATTCACTAATATTTTCTTGAGGATATTTATATCTAAGTTAATGAGAGACATTGGTTTATAATTTTTTATTTTTACCATGCATGAATCTGGTTTAATTTTAGGGTAACACTAACATCATTAAATGAATTAGAAAGTATTTCTTTATGTTTTTATTTTGTGGAAAGGATAGTACAGACTTTGTATTATTTCTCTCTTAATGTTGGATAGAACTCGTCAATAAATATCCACATCTGTAGCTCACTTTTGGGGGCATTGTGCATTTATCAAAAGTTTAGTACATGAAGAGGGAACTTTAATGTATGTAACTTAAAAAAATTTAGATATATGAGGATCACAGAAAGAGAATGCAGACTATGACAAGTTACTTAATTGTACTAAGAATATATAAGATAATCTCACTAAAAGTGATGGGGGAAGGTGTGCTGACCTGAGTACCTTTGGAAATGAGTGGAATTTGTAACACTAAAATCAAAAGAAACTGAGGATAGGTAGTGTAAATTTCAGTTTTTCCACATGGTTTTGTGATAATAATGCTGATACTGTTACACATGTATATTGGACTTGAGTAAGTAGTTAAATGCACAGTGAATCTGAGACCGAGGTTTCTCACTGTACTGTTAGAGTGAAAATTTAAAAATTATCAAGGTGAGGGAGGCTAGAATGATCCATGTAGTAATAGAGCTAGAGAAATCTGTAAGAACTCATGTTTAATTTAATATAGATGCAAATGACTACCTACACCAATATATATGCGTATATACTGTTATACACATACACAAACTAGTAGATACACACATATTTCCTTTTTCTTTCAGCTGAAAAGGCCTAAAAAGGACATTCCATTAGCAACAAACACACCTACCACCCAGATCTTTGTTTCTAATTCCAATATCCCATAGGAGAAACCAGAGCTCCTTGGAGTACTGAATGGTTTTAGAACTATGGCAAGAAATATGTAAGATGAGACTAGAATGTATTTAGCTCCAGAAAGTCAACCAGTGCTCAACAAAAAAAACAACAACAAAATCAATCAAAGAAAACAACACAAAACCCATTGTTGAGATATGTAACAGAGGCCAACTAAGTGAGTTTCTAATTCCAAAGCTAGATAATTTTGGCAACATAATAAATAAGGTACTATTAAATTATAACCCAAGTATAAAATAAATGTTAATGAATGTATTATATACATAAACTGAATGGTTGATTGAATCAATCAATCAGGTAGAAGAAACAAATGTTCTATGCAGAAAAATTCCAAATAAATTATGTGGACAATCCAAATTAAAGACAGTTAGCGAAATTTTGTACTTGTTAAGTGGCATATGTACATAAGGGACTCTCTTCTGAAGAGTACAGGATGAAAAAAAAAAAAAATAGCAAGTTTACACTGGAAAACTTGCTGACAAACACTATTTCAGCCAGATATTCAAGACCAAAATTTATATTTAAAAATCCTCTTGATGATATGTAATATTGACATGATGCGATGAAAATAACTGTAGCTGCAACTACAGGCAACTGCCACAACGCTCAACTAATTTGTCTATTTTTAGTAGAGACATAGTCTCACCCTTGCTCAGGCAGATCTTGAACTCTTGAGCTCAAGGAATCATTCCTGCTTCAGCCTCCCAGAGTGCTAGGATTACAGGTGGGCGCCGTGGCACCCAGGCAACAACATTGGAGTATTTTTTAAGCTGTATTTTTTTCTTATTGGCTAATGTTTGCCGTCAGTGTGGTTAATTCCTAAGGATCAATGTGTATTTCACTTTTTACATCTCATTCTATTTTCCCTTAAGCCTGCAGTATTGCTGGACTAAAGCTTTAATCAGTGTCTCAGGTAAGTTTAGCTTTCAGGGTTGTTTCTACAAGTTAATTAAGAAGAAATTAATAATAAAATTGTATTTAACATGTTTAAATTAATCACTATCAAATTAAAATGTGATCTACAGAAAGAATTTTTTAAACACGTCTTTAAAAATAGCTACAGATAAAGGCCGGGCATGGTGGCTCATGCCTGTAATCCTAGCACTCTGGGAGGCTGAGGTGGGTGGATAGCTTGAGCTCATGAGTTCAAGACCAGCCTGAGCCAATGAAACCCCATCTCTACTAAAAATAGAAAAACAGAGGCAAGAGGATTGCTTGAGCCCAAGAGTTGGAGGTTGCTGTGAGCTATGATATCACAGCGCTCTACCCAGGGTGACAGCTTGAGACTCTATCTCAAAAAATAAATAATAAATAAATAAATAAATAAATAAATAAATAAATCTCACTACAAATAAATGTAAGTCTTTCTAGACATAATGCAAATACTTTTTTTCAAAGATATGAATATGGCATGATTTTTTTGTTTCACTTACATATAAACCTATGCAGTATATATTGCTTCCAAAAATCACCATAATAACTTTAATATATTTTTGTGACTGATCAGGCCAATTTTCAGATAGTTATTGGCATTTTACAATTATTAGACTACTTTTCATAGATTCCAGAAAAATGTAACTTTTAGTTTTCAAAATTCAAGTAATACATTTCAGAGTTTAAATTTCCATTTACAGTGGTAGATAGGGCATAAAGCAGAAACAAATTCTAATTTAAAATTTATATTGCTATTTTATTCATTTGTAAGACCTGTCATATAAAATACCAGGGATTGTGCAGCTTAAACAACAGAAATTTATTTTCTCAAAGTTCTAGACTAGTACAAGGTCAAGGTATTGTCAGTCGGGTTTCTTCTGAGACCTCCCTTCCTGGCTGGCACAAGGCTTCCCCTGTGTCCTTACTTGGCCTTTGCTCTTTGGAAATGTTTATGCCTGGAGTTTCTTTCTCTTCTTATAAGGATAGCAGACACACTATATTGGGCAGAATTTTATGAATTTGTTTTAACATAATTAAATAGCTCTTTAAAACCCCTATCTCCAAATACAGCCATATTAGGTTTTAAGGCTTTGACATATAAATTTGGAAAAGGATGAGGGGGAGGTCACAATTAAGTACATAACAGTAATCAAAAGTGAAAGTAGAAGTTGTATTACTTTATAAATTAAATTGACTTTTAATAATTAGTCTTAGCAAATAATTATTATAATTTTTTGTTTTAAAATTTTAATTTTCATTTGCTTTCAAGAGTGAGGACAAACACCTACTCTTACAGGCAAAGTGCTCTTTATTCATTAAACTCATGTACCCCTCTCCCATCTTTCTAAGCTTCTTAATCTCTTGGTTCCTATTCTAAAATTTCTAAGATAAAAATATAGAAATGTTACCAACTCTATACTTTTTTTAAAAAAAAGTATGCTAAGATACTGAAAGAATCTATCAATTTGGACTCAACAGTGAAGTAGCTCAGTCAACTTAACTCTTATGGCCATGGGCAATGTAATATAACAAAACTAGCAACATGATTTTTGTTTATTAGACTATACTTTTGGCTACTTATATTTGAAATCTTTACATGTGCAAATACTTTTTGTAATGTTATGTTAAAAACAGAGGCTAAAGAATAATTCATCTTTCTTCTTGTATAGATAATTGAAAATTTTAATCTTTATTATTTTTCACTCTGTAGAAAAGTTTCTTTTAAGTTAAAAACTCATTATTATGAATGTTAGGCAATTTTTTAGATTTGTGGAAAATTCTGAAAATCCTCATGAAGTTATTTTTCATGTATGAACTGTACTCTGCATATCAAAATTTTCTACAGAGTAATTTGAGTCCTTTTAAAATTGGTAACTCTAATCAGCTTGTCATTTCTGTTTCTTTGTGTAATCAACTATATGATATTATTTTATGCTCACTGAGGTTAGTATTTCAAGTCTAGTCAATAAGAAACTTAAATATTTTCCAAATTCATTATATAAATATATCTTCTGCCTTTAATGAATTATTACTTTGCTATGATATAAAAATTTTCTTGTTATAATTTCCTCTGTAAGTCACTCCAAATAATTCCTATTCATGGTATCTTTGATTTTATCACTTCTGTTTCATATTTCTGTCATTACATTTTACTTGGAATTGTTTCTCAGTCCTTTAATAAATAAATGTAACAGTGAATGAATGTGCTACCATTCATCTATACAAATCAGAATTCTTCAATTCTGAATTTATTTTATTAAAATAGTACAAATATCTTTCAAAATGCTCTTACAGTTTTTCAACTTAATTAGAATCTTGAAATGTTTTGCATTACATTTGAATTCCAGTCTTTTCCGGAGTTTAAAAATATAGGTTAGTGTCTTTAAAATGTTGCTTTATGCATATTGTAAGATTTGGAGAGCTTTATAATGTTCAAGCTATATCATTACAGTTACTCATTAAGAAATCAACTTAAGTGTATTTAAAATACTCCATCACTGAACTGAAAATAACACATAATTATTTCAAAATACCAAAGTAGTCAACAACTTCAGGAGCTGTGCGTTTTCTTCAACAAGACTAAAGAAATGAGCTGTGCACAGCACTTATTATGCATAAATAAGGTTTTAAATAGCACAGCACCTTTCTATAAGACCTTTAAAAACAGCTTCGTTGTCATTTGATGGCAATGAATATTGTTCATAAACAGTATATAGTTACCCAGAAGTTGTTTCACTTGGTTGAATCAAGCCACAAAGAAAGATATTTCTGTAATAAAACATTTAAAATTCATTCTTAGAGTCTCTTTTTATAGTAAAAGGGCACAGTACTTGCCAAATAGTTAATATTTTATATAAAAAGATTTTATTGCTTATTTGATATATTAATACATTTTGGGATCATTGTGCCATTATAATATCTTATTAATAATTGTTGATTAATTTCTTAATTTCTGTACTACTTTTGGGGTAAATAAATCACCTTTAACAAAATTTTAACGCTTTTCCAGAACTTTTTTTTTTTTTTTTTTCTTTTTTTTAGACAGTCTCAAGCTGTCAGCCTGAGTAGAGTATCATGACATAATAGCTCACAGCAACCTCCACCTCTTGGGCTCAAGTGATCCTCTTGCCTTAGTTTTTCTATTTTTATTTTTTATTTTTTTTAATTAATTAATTTATTTTTTTTATTATAGATAAAAATATGCACCATAGATGTGGCCCAACCCATCACCCTCCCTCCACCCAAACCTCCCCCCTCCCTTCCCCTTCCTTGGTCCTTTCCTCATAGTCTTGTGGT
>CAUYPK010083497.1:0-17117 GCA_963574355.1 Loris lydekkerianus | reverse complement strand
GCCCCGGCCAAAAAACAGAAAACAAACAAACCAACAAACAAACAACAACAATAAAAAAAAATGGAGTAATTGTTCTCATTAACCAAGAGATAGACAAACATAACCATTCTCATCCAATAGCCATACACTGCCTCATTCACCAACAAGTGCTGTGTAGTAAATCACTGAAGTGGGACTGTATTATGAAAATTGTTGTATCTTGTGTTAACTTCATTAGAGCTAACGCACTAAATCACAGACAATTTCAGGAATTTCTGTCTGAGCTAAATGTTGCTTATGAAGATGTTCTGTACCACACAGAAGTCTGTTGGGTGAGTCGAGGGAGAGTTTTGAAACATTTCTATGCCTTACTTCCACAGATTACAGCTTTTCTGCTTTCAAGAAATAAAGAAGTACCAGAGCTCAATGATGCAGAATGGAAATGGCACCTTGCCTTTCTGACATATGTAGCAGAGCTACTCAACAGTTTCAATGTGCAACTTCAAGGAAAAGGGAAGCTCATCTGTGGTATGCAATTACATGTGAAAGCATTTGAAGTAAAATTAGGTCACCTCATCAAACAAGTGAAGGAGGAAAATTTATGCCATCTCCCCACATCTCAAAATCTGTTAGTGAAAAAACCATTGGTTGCATTCCCAAACAAAACATGTGTGGAAAAGTTGCAAAAGGAGTTCCAATGTAGATTTAAAGAGCTTCAGCTCCACAAACAGGACAGAGAGCTTTTCCGTAACCCATTTTCTATTGACATTGAAAATGTGGATATAATTTACCAAATGGAACTGGCTGAAGTGCAGAATTGTGACTCTCTGCAAGACACATTCAAGTCAAGCAGCCTTCTTAATTTCTATGCATCTCTTCCCTCAGAGACATATCCTAATCTCAGGAACCATGCATTCAAAATGGCAACCATCTCTGACAGCACTTATGTCTGTGAACAGACTTTTTCCAGAATGAAACATCTGAAACCTCCAACCAGATCTAGACTAACTGATGCACACTTGCATCACTTGTTATGACTAGCAGTGACAAATATGGAATCTGACATTGACCATCTCATTAGCCAAAAGCAGGCCCATAATTCTCATTGAAATACTGGTACGTTTGTTGATTTAACTTTACTTGTTCTTCATTTTAAATATTGTATTTCTTCCTGTTTTGTTTTTTTATTTCAAAATAAGATATGTGCAGTGTGCATAGGAATTTGTTCATAGTGTTTTCTTTTTTAAACTATAGTCCAGCCCTCCAATGCTCTGAGGGACAGTGTACTGGCCCCCTGTTTAAAAAGTTTGAGGACCCCTGGTCTAGAGGCATGAGTCACCACACCTGGCCCTGGAATTCATTTTGATTGACTTTCTAGATAATGTAATACAACCAATCTAGATGGAATTGTGCATTGCATTCTTGGTCACTTATTTTGTATATTTTTTTCCCCAAGTTTTAGCATCATAGGAAAAGGAGATAAGGAAGGAATCACAAAAAGAAACTGCACTGTATTTTCCAGTGAACTGGAATAAGTCACCGAAGAACTGAAGTAGAGACACATGCACTGCCCTGTGTTCTGGAAGGGCCCGTCTGGATCTCAGGAGGCTTCTACTTCTGTGGGTCCCTGAGCGGGTTGCCCAATTTCACTGGGCTTGAGTGTACTCATCAGAGAAAGGAGAAATTCAGGTCAATGAAGTTCCTTACAGAGTTTCTTACTGTTCATAATTCTAAGTAAAAGAGGGAAGATGACAGTGGTCTTACCCATTAGGCAAGGATCCTTGACACCTTGTAGAAGAGTGGGTGCCTTCTGAGGCAGTTGCCTCTGTAGTCCTTCTTTGTTTTCCTGTTCTGAGGAATACATTCCTTTAGAGAAGTCTCTAGTTGCATTTGTTGTTGTCTCTTTGCACATAGAGGAGGTTTTGATACGTGTTTTTTACAGCATAGCTATTTGTAGAGAAAAATGGTGCTCCAGCTAGTAGAGGCTGTTCAATATGATCCAATGCTCTGCAGGTCCATACTGCTTATAGAAGGATGTGCTCCAGAAGTATGGGGAATAAATGTCCCTATTCTTCATTCTGGTATCTTTGTGGAATTACCTGGCTTTTCCCTGAAGTATAACACCAAACTCTCTGGTATGCTGAGACAGGGTATATGGTTCAATTTCTAAACCTCTTCATCACCTAACACACAAACCTGAACTTCATCACTTTTCCACAAGCTACATAGGAAATCAGAGATGAGATCCCCTAGCTGATCCCTGTAAGCAACAGAAGAGTTTAGAATGCCAGGCCTCCTCCTGGGCTGTTTTGGCAAGGCTAAGGTATCAGTTTACTGATGCTAGAAGAAGTAAAAGGGTTTCAATCTTCTGTATTTAGTGACCTCTAGGTAAACACAGCCCATTCAGTGTCTTATCCTGGTTTTAAGGTGATAAAGATGTAAGTGTGATAGGATACATGTTATAGAAATATACATTTTATTCTTAACATTTCTATAATAAGGATAGTATCTTTTTCTTTTCTGTTACCATTAAGATAGTATGTTTTCTCTTTTAAAATTAGCATTTGAATATATAATGTTTCAATGATTTAATTACAAAGCACATTCACTTTGCTTCTTCTACTCTCAATATTACGTACTGAAGAAATATTATAAAAATTAATGTTTTTAACAAGCAGGAAATATCCTTTTCAATTTGTGAAATCCTATAATGCTATCACAGGAGATTTTAATTGTGATGTTGTTAGGACAGTAAAGTGCTTTATTTAGGTTAAGGGGAGAAATAACTTGATTGGGGCTAGTTCAATTCTGATTTAATTTATACTAATCTCTTTTATTCAGAAAGATATAATTTAGTCATAAAAATATAGCTCAAGGATAAGTATGCCAAAATTCTGTCCTAGTCTTTTGAGAAGTTTTTAAAAGAGTAAATAATATTGCAAAGTATACTGGCTTTTTAGGTGCTCATTCATATTCAATGACAGCTGAGAGAATTCTGAATTTTTACAATAATCATTTGGCTTGGGAGCAGAAACAAAGGATCCCTTGACTATTTTTGCTGAGTTTTAAATTATACATATGGACAGAAAACTGGGAAATATAATGATAGTCTGGGTTCTTGGTCTAAAACAAATGTAGTAATAAAGTCTACCTTACAAAAATAAAAACTTAAATATATATTTTTGAAAAAGACAAGGAAAAAAAAAGAACAAAGAGCTTTAAGGCTTTCTTTTGAGGCACTACAACAAAGACATCAAAATATGAATGAAAATAAGAATTCATATGCACAAACTTATAGAAAAGTGCCTGCAATTCACCTTACAGTCATGAGATAAATTTTGCTGTTGATATCTTTTTGTCGGTTCAAGATAAATTTCGTCCTGATTTACTTGGCTCTATGAATAAGAATATAGTAAGTATAGCTATGTTATACTTCACAAGCTAGATGAAATCTCTTTTAAAGTTTAAGAACAATTCCAGTTATTTTGTTTTAATAAAACACTAAAAGTCCAAAAACATTCATTAGAATACTATGTGAAATTAAGGTAAATATTCATATAATCACACATTATATCTTTAAAATTGAAGAAAATATAAAATTCTGTGTATACTAAAATTGTTGAAAAATACAAAGGGATGTCTTGTGGGCTCCATGCTGCCAGGCAGTCACTTCACCTAGCAATCCACTGTGGAGCTGCACGAGGCTGCCCGCCCCCGAGCCCCAGCCTGGGTCCTGAGCTGTGAGCTCCGCTGCCACCTCTGTAGCCTCGCGTCGCCAGTCCCCGGACATGCCGCCACTGCTGGGAAGGCAGCGGGCGCTGAGCAAGTTGCGAGTGCACCTCTCAGCCCGGGGAAAGTTTCCCCCATGGCTGCTGGTGGGAGTTGGTTCTGGGTCTCATGCTGCTGCTGGAAGAGTTTATCCTGAAGCCACCATTAGAAGTGGATCTCTGGAGAAGTGTGGCACCTGTGGGCTCAAAGGGAAATTTATCAGTTGAAAGAGAGGCTCCCGTCCAGAAGGAGAGTTAAAGGACAAAAATTTAGCAAGTAACCTGGTGGACGTGAGCTGCACCAAGAGAGAAGGCTGAAGAACGCACATCAACCCTGCTGACGTGAGCTGTGACCACAAGGATACAAACAAAAGGTACAAAATCCATCACCAAGTGGATGGGAGTCCACTCCCCCATGAGAACGGCTCAGAGTGCCTCACAAACAAACAGGCAGAGTTCAAAGGTCCTCCCACTACACTCCATGAGAGAGACCCTCTAAAAACTGGACCTGCCTCCTCTACTTGGGAGCCTTGGCATTCTCCTGCCAGGCATAAAGCTGTATAAAACTGTATATACTCTCTACCTGCAACTCTGATCTCCCAGCATTCCCCTCCACTCTTAATCTGAGGTCTGGAGGTCTGTCCCCCAGGAGTTCAGATTCTTGGGTGATTTCTCAAGGGTTGTCGACAGTGCCTAAACTGCAGCTCTTCAGCATTGACTCTGGGGCCCGGGAACGATGAGAGGATGGTAGGCTGAGAGGGAACCACACCGAGCCGCAGCAGTCCCTGAGGCATGTCTTTTAAGAGCAATATGGCCAGGAATAAAACTGTATAAAACTATATATATTCTCCACCTGCAACCCTGAGCACCCAGCAATCTGCTCCAATCTCATTCTGAGGTCTGGAGGCCTGTCCCCCAGGAGTCCAGACTCTTGGGTGATTTCTCGAGGGGTGTGGACAGTGCCTAAACTGCAGCTGGTCAATGCTAACTCTGGGGCACGGGAGTGAGGAGAGGACTGTTGGCTCAGAGGGAACCACACAGGAGCAGCAGTTCCCAGTGGCACAATCCAGCAGCTATCTTTTATCAGCAATACGGCTGACACCCGGATATTCTGAAGCCACACTCCCTGTCTCCCTGGGCAACCAGGGGAGGCTGGCAACCACCCGTGAGTAAAGGATTTGCCTTACAGACTCCCAGACCCAGGAAGCTCCCAGGACGGGGCTGACCCAGAGGACCACCTTACTGAGCCTAAGACACACCTGATCCCTCATGGGATCGTCAGCCTATAGACAAAGGAAGGCAACAGGATAGAACTGACAGTAACTTCAATCAGGGGTGGTGCTGGACCTGAGTGAACACTTCACAACCTTCATCAAGCGCCCGAGGTTGTCAGGCCTCACCTCCTCCTGCTAGATAGAAGCAGAGCACAGCGGCCTGGCAGATTTCCTTGTGATTCAGGCAGGTGCAAACCCCTGGAGTATCTGTTCACTACAGGCAACTGGGTCAGCCAACTGCAGTGACTGGGTGTGACAGTGGTGCAAGTTTGGGAAGGAGGCATCAACCTTCCCAGACTGATCTATTGGCTGGGTGCCTCCTCCTGATTCCACGCAGCACTGGAGCAAGCCATATCAGAGTAGTCATCAGACCCCTGTGATCCAAATCCCAGAGACCTCTTAAACTCTCCCACCTGAGACAGGTGGTGACTGAGACAATTGATTTGGACCTTTTGAACTGAGTCAATCACCTTAGGATTATTCAGGGGGTGTCCTGGGTGTGTGGTTGTAGGAAGGTTTTGATTTTTCTTTTCCAATTGTTGCTGGTGGTGGATGGGGTGACTTAATTGCTGATATTTCTCCACAGCTGAGACTTCAACCCAGAGTAATTGTTTCACTAGGGTTGAACAAAAACAAGCTGAAAACTAGACAGAACCACTTAGCCACACCACACCAAACAGGGCTCCAGTTTCTTGGGCCACAGCACTGTACAGGTCCTGGAAAAAGCTCCAGGGGAAAAGTCAAAGGGAGTAATCAGGGTGGAATCAGCAGAAAAACTCTGGTAACATGAATAACCAGAATAGATCTACCCCCCAAGGAAAGATATGGCAGATGCAATTGAAGATCCCATTCATAAACAACTGGCTGAGATGTCAGAAATCAAATTCAGAATTTGGATTGCAAATAAGATTAATAAAGTGGAGGAAAATTTAGAATTAAAACTTCAAGCAGCAATTCAAAAGTCGGAATTAGGAATTTGAGGAGAAATTCAAAAGTTGTCTCATGAATTTAATGAATTTAGAGACAAAACCACCAAAGATTTAGACACACTGCAGCAAGAATTTGCAGCCCTCTAAGATCTGAAAAATACAGTATAATCCCTCAGTAACAGAGTGGAGAAAGCAGAAGAAAGGATTTCTGACATTGAAGACAACGCCTTTGAACTCTACCAAACTCTCAAAGAGGAAGAGAAATGGAGAGCAAAAACGGATCATTCTCTCAGAGAGCTCTGGGATAATTCAAAGAAGGCTAATATCCGACTTATTGGAGTCCCTGAAACTGATGAAGTGGCCTTGCTTGGCACAGAGGCCTTTCTCCATGAAATTATGAAAGAGAATTTTCCAGACATGCCTAGAGATTTTGAAATTCAGATAACAGGCAGTTTCATAACCCCAGCATAACTCAACCCCAATAAGACATCCCCGAGGCATATTATAATTAAGTTCACTAAAGTTAATATAAAGGAGAAAATTCTCAAAGCAGCCAGACGAAAGAAAATTATTACATACAAAGGGAAGAATATTAGAATGATTACAGATCGCTCTGCTGAAATGTACTCAGCCCTACTATGAAACTAATTTATGGCTTTCACATGAAAGCTATAACCCAGTTACAACCTGGGGGAAGGGAGAAAGGGAGGGGAGGGAGGGAAAAGGAGGGGGATCGGTGGGATTACACCTGCAGTGCATCTTACAAGGGTAAATGTGAAATTTAGTAAATGTGGAATGTAAATGTCTTAGCACAATAACAGAAAATGCCAGGAAGTCTATGTTTACCAGTGCCGTGAACATGTGTCAAACGGTCTATGAAACTAGTGTATGGTGCCCCATGATCACATTAATGTGTACAGCTATGATTCAATAAAAAAAAAAAAAGAAAAGAAAAATACAAAGGGATGTCATTATTTATGGTCTGATAAAAGGAAGTCCAATTTAAATCTTAAGAGGATGGAAACAGTAAGCTTTGGTATCTAAGAAGATAATGCCAAAAAAAAAAAAAAAAAAAAAAGCAAAGAAAAAAGCAAAGAAAGGACGAGAAGGAGGGAAGAGTAGGAAGGACGGAGCAGACGGGGGAGGGAAAGAAAGAGAAAGAAATAAAGAAAGAGAAAGAAAAGGTGTTGAGGTATGGTGCTGATTTTCTAAGTTTTGAAGAATGAAGAACATTCATAATAATTTGTTTTTAATGTTCCCTCATTCAATTTTGGCAGTCTTCAGCAAAAGGGTTTGTCAGACCTGAGCTTGTAGAAGGCTTTTTTAAGGAATGAATTAGGAGTACAACCTCTCCTCTCCACCACCAATTTATGGAATGGCAATGAAGACTAAAAGAGCATTTTCTTTCTGCCTTTTTTTTTTTTTTTTTTTTTTTTTTTTTTGTGACAGTGTCTGACTAATTCGCCCGCGGTTGAATGCCATGGCAACGTACCTCACAGCAACCTCAAACTCTTGGGCTCCAGCAATTCTCTTGCCTCAGCCTCCCAAGTAGCTGGGACTACAAGCACCTGCCACTACGCCTGGCTATTTTTTTTTTTTTTAATTATATTTGTCATTGTTGTTTAGCAGGCTGAGCTGGGTTCAAACCCACCAGCCCCTGTGTATGTGGCTGGAGCCCTAACTGTTGAGCTACAGGTGCTGAGCATAAAAGAGCATTTTCATTTATATTTCTTCTAACATACTAGCTTAGCTTAAAACAGGACACATTATTTGAAATAGGAGCCATCCCATTCATTCACTAGTGAGGCTAGAATAGTTTTCCATTACCATAAACATATAACCCTTTTTTCCTGTGGAAGGATATTAATGGTTTGTTGGTTTTGATGCCAGTAAGCTTCTCCAAGTCAGTCAGACCAAATGTACTTTTCTGTAATCCTTTGGTAGTCATTATGTAAAAAAATTTACAAGGCGAATTTAAGGTGTTAACTTTCTTTTTTAAAAGACAGTATTCCTAGAACATTTTTTTTTTAATTTGAAAGCAACTTTTGTTACCGTTATCTCCTTTCTTTAAAATGACAGATGCTCCTGGTTGTCAGTGTATAATGCGTGTACTTGCATATTCCATTTGCCATATATGTTGGAGCTACATATATTTTAGTGATTTTTTTCTAGAGATTCTCATCTACATTACTAGTAATTTAGGAAACGTAGTCACTAATTTCGGAAACCTAGTCACTTTCATTTGAACACTTTTGTTCCAGAAATCATGCTCTTGACTTATGGAAACTGAAAAGGATCAGCTTTCTTCAATTATTTTTGTACCTCCAGGATATCTCTCCCTACCTACCTATAGAAGGTGAGATCATGGAGCACCTTTCTGACTTAGGTCCCTATCTAGCCTCTCATCGAGTTCTTTCCCACGGCAGTACCCAACTCTGAGAATATTTTTCATCTTTTTTTCTCTTTCACAGTTTATCTAGGTTATAGCTTATTATTTTTAGATTTAGTTCAAATTTTTCAGAATCATTTTAATTCACATGGATCTCTTGTTGATATGTAGTGTTCTCTTTGAATACTCTTTTGTACATTACTGTTATATTTGGTTCTACTTTTGAGATGTGATTTGAATTTTTAAAATCTTTTCTATTGTTCCTTTTATTTTGTATTTTTGAAAACCATGTTGTGTTGCTTTTTTTGTTCC
Source organism: Loris lydekkerianus (assembly GCA_963574355.1). Taxonomy (NCBI): domain Eukaryota; kingdom Metazoa; phylum Chordata; class Mammalia; order Primates; family Lorisidae; genus Loris; species Loris lydekkerianus. Next base: position 8,467 of record CAUYPK010083497.1, on the reverse strand, counting down.
TTCTAGTAAGTTGGAGGGAATACATTTGCTTTAATTTCACTAAAGGTTATTTTTCTGTTAGGAAAAAAAGCTTATTTAAAAATGTACTTTTTTTTTCTTATTTCACAAAAATTTGCTTTTTTTTTTTCAAGAGACAGAGTCTCACTGTATTACCCTTGGAAGAGTGTTGTGGCATCACAGCTCACAGCAACCTCCAACTTCTAGGCGTAAGTGATTCTCTTACCTCAGCCTCCCGAGTAGCTGGGACCACAGGCACCCGCCACAATGCCCGGCTATTTTTTTGTTGCAATTTGGCTGGGGCCGGATTTGAACCCACCGCCCTCAATATTTGGGGCAGGTGCCCTACCCACTGAGCCACAGGTGCCACCCTGAAAATGTACTTTTCTAGTTAGTGACATTAAGAATCAAACCATATCAATTGTCTCCCTTGATATGAGTTGAAGGAATTTACACCCTTTTACTTTTTTCTACTAGAGCTTCCAGATTTTGTTTGCATATTTGATTATCTTTTATCTCACTTTTTTTAAAAATTAAATCATAGCTGTGAACATTAATGCAATCATGGGGTGTAATGTGCTGGTTTTATATCCAATTTGAAATATTTATATCAAACTGGTTAACATAGCCTGTGTGGCATTTTCATAGTTATTGTGTTAAGAAATTTATATTCTACACTTAGTAAATTTAACATGTACTTGTTAATATGTACTTGTAAGATGCACCATAGGTGTGGTCCCACCAATTACCTTCCCTATACCCATCCTTCCTCTTCCCTTCCTCCCTCCCCTTTCCCCCTTTCTTTGAGCTATAATTGGGTTATAGCTTTCATATGAAAGCTATAAATTGGTTTTATAATAGGACTCAGTACACTGGATATTTTTTCTTCCATTCTTGAGATACTTTGCTAAGAAGAATATGTTCCAGCTTCATCCATGTAAATATGAAAGAGGTAAAGTCTCCATCTTTCTTTAAGGCTGCCTAATATTCCATGGTGTACATATACCACAATTTATTAATCCATTCATGGGGTGATGGGCATTTGGGATTCTTCCATGACTTAACAATTATGAATTGGGCTGCAATAAACATTCTGATATCTTTCTTATAATGTGATTTTTTGTCTTCTGGATATATACCTAGTCGAGGAATTACAGGATTGAATGGCAGGTCTATTTTTAGATCCCTAAGTGTTCTCCAGACAGCTTTCCAAAAGGAACATATTAGTTTGCATTCCCACCAGCAGTGCAGAAGTGTTCCCTTTTCTCCACATCCATGCCAACATCTCTGGTTTTGGGATTTTGTTATGTGGGCTACTCTTATGAGTTAGATGACATCTCAAAGTGGTTTTGTTCGGCATTTCTCTGATGATTGAGGATGATGAGCATTTTTTCATGTGTCCGTAGACTGTGTGCCTGTCTTCTTCAGAGAAGTTTCTCTCGAAGTCCCTTGCCCACCCTGAGATGGGATCATTTGTTCTTTTCTTGCTAATACATTTGAGTTCTCTGTGGATTCTAGGAATTAAACCTTTGTTGGAGACGTAACCTGTAAATATCTCCTCCCATTCTGAGGGCTGTCTGCTTGCTTTACTTACTATATTCTTGGCTGTGCAGAAGCTTTTTGGTTTGATCAGGTCCCGTAATGTATTTTTGGTGTTGCTTCAATTGCCTGGGGGTCCTCCTCACAAAATATTCACCTAGGCTTATTTCTTCAAGTGTTTTGTCTGCACTTTTCCTCTAGTATTTTTATAGATTCATGTCTTAAGTTTAAATCTTTAATCCAGTGTGAATCTATCTAAGTTAATAGTGAAGGGTGTGGGTCCAGTTTCAGTCTACAGGTCACCAGCCAGTTCACCCAGCACCATTTGTTAAATATGGAATCTTTTCCCCACTGAATGTTTTTTAATTGGCTTATCAAAGATCAAATAACAGTAAGTAGCTGTGTTCATCTCTTGGTTCTCTATTCTGGTCCATACATCTACCTCTCTGTTTTTGTGACAGTACCATGCTGTTTTGATCACTATTGATTTATAGTATAGTCTGAGTTCTGGTAGCATGATTCCTCCTGCTTTGTTTTTATTTGTGAGTAATGTCTTGGCTATTTGAGTTTTTTCTGATTCCATATAAAATAAAGTATTATTTTTTCGAGAACTTTAAAGTATGACAGGGAAGCTTATTAGGCATTACGTTAAAATTGTATATTGGTTTGGAAAATATGGACATTTTAACAGTGTTGATTCTTCCCAGCCATGAGCATGGTATGTTTTTCCATTTGTTAACATTTTCAGCTATTTCTTTTCTTAGAGTTTCATTGTTCTCTTTATAGAGATCTTTATGTCCTTGGCTAGGTAAACTCCCAAATATTTCAATTTCTTTGGCACGACTGTGAACGGTATAGAGTCCTTGACTGTTTTCTTAGCTTGACTATTATTGGTTTATATAAAGGCTACAGATTTATGAGTGTTTTGTAACCTAAAACATTCCTGTATTCCTTGATCACATCTAAGAGTTTTATAGTAGAATCCCTGGTATTTTTCAGATAAACTATCATTTCATCTGCAAAGACTGAAAGTTTTATTTCTTCTGGTCCTATATGGACATCCTTGATTGCCTTTTCTTGCCTAATTGTGATGGCTAAGACTTCCATTACAATGTTAAAAAACAGTGGAGACAATGGGCAACCTTGCCTGGTTCCTGATCTGAGTAGAAATGATTTCAATTTAACTCTATTCAATACAATATTGGCTGTGGGTTTACTGTATGTAGATGGCCTCTATCAGTTTAAGAAATGTCCCTTCTATACCCATTTTCTTAAGTGTTCTGATCATGAAAGGATGCTGGATATTATTAAAAGATTTTTTCTGCATCAATTGAGAGAATCATATGGTCTTTGTTTTTTAATTTGTTTATATGATGAATTATATTTGTAGATTTATGTATATTGAACCAGCCTTGAGACCCTGGGATAAAACCCATGAGGTCATGGTGTATAATTTATTTGATGTATTGTTGGATTCTGTTTTTTAAGATCTTGTTGAATATTTTTGCATCAATATTCATTAGAGATATTGGTCTATAATTTTCTTTTCTTGTTGGGTCATTTCCTGGTTTGGGGATCAAGGTGATGTTTGTTTTATAGAATGTGTTGCGAAGTATTATTTCTGTTTCTATCTTTTGGAAAAGTTGAGTAATATAGGTACTACTTCCTCTTTAAAGGTTTCTTAGAATTCTGACGTGAAGCCATCTGGTCCCTGGCTTTTCTTTTTAGGGAGATTTTGTATAGTTGATGCTATTTCAGAACTTCATATAGTCCTGTTCAACATTTCCACTTCATTATGGCTAAGTCTAGAAGGTGGCATGCTTCCAAGTATTGGTCTATTTCCTTTAAATTTTTGTATTTCTGAGAATAGAGTTTCTTACAATATTCATTAAGGATGTTTTGAATTTGTGAGGAATCTCGTGTTATTTCATCTTTACCATTTCTGATTGATGAAATTAGAGATTTTACTGTTCTTTTCCTGGTTAGTTTAGCCAAAGGTTTATTTATTTTATTGACCTTTTAAAAAAACCAACTTTTTGATTTATTGATCTGTTGTATAATTCTTTTGCTTTCAATTTCATTTAATTCTGCTCTAATTTTGGTTATGTCTTTTCTTCTACTGGGTTTGAGATGGAAATGTTCTTCCTTTTCCAGTTGCTTCAGATGTCCATTTAAGTTGTTAACTTCCTCTCTTTCTGTTCTCTTTAGGAAGGTTTGCAGTACTATAACTTTCCCTCTTAGGACTGCCTTTGAAGTATCCCAGAGGTTCTGATTATTTGTGTCTTCATTATCGTTTTGTTCTAAAAATTTGGTAATTTCCTTATTAATCTCATGTATGACTGAGCTATCATTCAGCATAAAGTTATTTACTTTCCATGTTTTTGTATGAGTATGGAGATTCCTGTTGTTACTGAGTTCAACTTTTATTCCATGATGGTCTGAGAAGATACAAGGAATAATTTCTTTTCTTTTAAATTTGCTGAGGTTAAACTTGTGACCCAAGACGTGGTCAATTTTGGAATATGTTCCATGGGCTGATAAGAAGAGTGTATTCAGGTTTGTTATGATGAAATATTCTATGGATGTCTGTTAAATCCAATCGTTGATTGGTTAAGTTTAAGTCTAAAATTTCTTTGCTTTGCTTCTTATTGGAGGATCTATCCAACACTGCCAAAAGAGTGTTAAAATCTCATGCTATCATGGAACTGGAGGAAATCAATTTGGGCATGTCTGTTAGAGTCTGTCTTATAAATTGAGGTGCATTCTGGTTGGGTGTATAAATGTTAATAATTTTTTTTTGCAGTTTTTGCCAGGCTGGGTTTGAACCTGCCACCTCCTGCATATGGTGCCGGCACCCTACTTTTTTGAGCCACAGGCGCCGGTCTAAATGTTAATAATTTTAATCTCTTCATGTTGAGGGTTAACCTTAACAAATATGAAGTGACCATCCTTATTTTTACTTACTTTTGTTGGTTTTATTCCTGTTGTATCTGCGAATAAATTTCCACACCTGCTTTTTTCTGCTTTCCATTTGCCTGATATATAGGTGACCATCTCTTCACCCTGAGTACCTATTTATCTTTTAAGGTAAGATGAGATTCTTGTATGCAGCAGATATCTGGCCTGAGTTTTTGTATCCAGTCAGCCAACCTGTGTCTCTTTAGAGGACAATTTAAGGCATTCACATTAACTGTGAATATTCATAATCCTGGTGGAATTTTGGGTATCGAATTTTTCAAAAGTCCTGTGGACATTTTTAATCCTTTTGCCAATGTGGAAGTTGGAATTTGATCAAAAGTTTCTGAGTGTGTTTACTTTTGTGGTGGAGGATTGCACTGTTCATTATGGAAGATCGGTCTAAGCATATCTTGGAGAGTCAGTTTAGTTGTGGCAAATGTTTTCAACATGTGAATGTTATTAAAGTATTTAATTTCTCCATCATAAATGAAACTCAGTTTATCTGTATACAGGATCCTGGGTTGAAAGTTATTTTGTTTTAGGAGATAAAAAGTCAATGACTACCCACTTCTAGCTTGAAAGGTTTCAGCAGAGTGATCTGCAGTCATTCTAATATTCTTCCCCTTGTAGGTTATGATTTTGTACGTCTGGCTGCTTGCAGAATTTTGCCTTTCACATTAACTTTGGCCTAGCTAATTATAATGTGTCTTGGGGATGCTTTATTTGGGTTGAGTTATGCTGGGGTTCTGAAACTGTCTGCTATCTGAATTTCAGAATTTCTTGGCAAGTCTTGGATGTTCTACTTTATTATCTCATGAAGTAGAGCATCTGTGCCTTTCAAAGCAACCTCAACACCTTCAGGAATTTCTAAAAGGTGAATATTAGTTTTCTTTGAATTATCCCAGAGCTCTCTGAGAGAATGATCCATTTTTGCTCTCTACTTCTCTTCCTCTTTGAGCATTTGGGAGCATTCAAAAGCTTTGTCTTCAATGTCAGAAATCCTTTCTTCTGCCTGCTCCATTCTGTACTGAAGGCTTCTACTTTATTTCTCAGATCTTAGAGGGCTGTAAGTTGTTGCTCAATGTGTCTGAATCTTTGGTAATTTTGTCTTTGAATTCATTGGATTCTTGAGACAACTTTTGAAATGCTCCTTGAATTTCTAGTTTCAACTTTACCTCTGTTCTATTAATCTTATTTGCGATCCAAATTCTGAATTCAATTTCTGACATCTTAGCCATTTGTTTATGAATGGGATTTTCTGTTGTGTCTGCCAAGTCATTCCTAGGGGTTGTTGATTTCCTCTGGTTATTCATGTTGTCGGAGTTTTTCTGCTGATTCTGCCACATGATTATTTTTCATCACTTGGCTAGATGAGCAGATAAGATGAAGTGGGTTTGGGGGCTCCTGGAATAGTGATTAACCAGCCCTTTGCCCAAAAGATGGGACTGATGTCTATATCTTTCCCTCTATAGCTTTGCAAAGGACCTGTACAGTGCTACTCCCTGGGACACTGGAGACCTGCTTGGTGTGGTGGGGCTAAGTGGTTCTGTCTTGTTTTCAGCTGGTCTCTGTCCTATCCTAGTGAATGTATTACTCTGGGTTGAAGTCTCAGCTGTTAAGAAATATTAACAATTAAGTCACACACACACACACCCCGGGCAACAACTGGAAAAGAAAAATCAAACCTTCCTGCAACCACATGTCCAGGGTACCACTTTGCATAGTCCTCGGGTGATTGGCCCAGTTCAAGAGTTCCAAATCAATTGTCCCAATGAGCACCCAGTATCAAGTGGAAGAGTTCAAAAGGTGTCTGACTACTAAATAGCAGGGGACTGCTGACACCTTGAGTATAACTTTCTCCGGTGCTCTGTGGAGTGAGAAGGACACACTCAGCAAATGAATTAGTCTGGGAAGGTTGATGCCTCCTTCCCCACCTTGCACCTCTGTCACACCCAGTCACTGGTAACCTTGCAGGGCTGTGACCCAGTTCTGTACAATGAGCAGATGCTCCAGGGGTTTGTGCCTGCCTGAGAATGGGGAGATCTATGTCTCCTCAACCAGGCCCCCAGACTCTGCCACCATGCGGCAGGGGGAGCTGATGCCTGACAATCTTGGGTGCTTAATGAAAGCTGGGATAGTTCACTCAGTTCCAGCCCCACTCCTAATTGATGATGCTGAAACTTATATTTTCACAGAATTTGTGTTTCTATCCCAGCTCCTGTGGGCCAGGTGCTGTTTAAGTTTACAGAAACTGTGACTCAGATCCAGTCTGTGCTGCTGCCCAGAGCTGGCATTTCTGTATTCACTGCTCTCTGTGTTGGGGTGGGCGTGTTTATAGCTCAAGCTTAGGTTTTATTTTTTGCATCTCCCTGAGCTGGTGCAGTTGCCCCACCTGCTTTTGTTTCAGATATGATCCCCTAGTGGCCGTGTGCTTCTTAGGTTTACCTTTTGATTCAGCCCCGCCCTGGGAGTGTGCCGTCTTTGTATGCACGTATTCTAGTCTCCATCCCCAGTGCGTCCCACGCAGGCAGGTACCACCTCAGGCATACCCTTTGCTCACAGGGCCAGGGCCTGTGTTTCCGTCCCAGATCTGTTCCGCCAGTGGCTGCCACCAGAGAAAATGCCCTACTTTCTCTGGTTGCCCAGAGAGGTGGGGAGTGTCTCTCCAAAATATTCCCAGGGATGTGAGCCCTATTTTTCCTGCCGCTGCTGCTTCTGCTCTATGCCACGGGACATTGCCTCTCCCTGTCCTGTATGGTTCCCTCAGTCCACTGTCTTCTTACACCTGTGCCACAGAATCAGCACAGACCTGCAACAGCCCAAGAATCTGGACTCCATGGGAGACAGGCCTCCAGACTTTAGGGTGAGAATGGAGGGGAGTGCTGGGAGTTCAGAATTGCAGGTTCAAAATTGCCAAAATTTTGTTTTTCCTCCAGAAAGCGTAGGTCGTATATTTTATAACTTTCTATTATCTTTTTAAGAGAATGAAAATTTGTTTGGATATAGAATTTTTGAGAAGCAATATTTTCCTGTTCAAAAATTCTGTAATTTTATTCCATATATGCTATTGTGAGAAAGTGATCTAGACCAATCTACTTTTTTTTTTTTTTTTTTTAAATAATTGAGGATTAATTGAGGGTACAAAGAACCCAGTTACATTGATTGCATTTGTTAGGTAAAATCCCTCTTATAGTATGTCCCACCTCTAAGAGGTGTGTCACAGAACATGAGCCCCTGTCCCCCTCCCTCCTGCCCTTTCATCTTTCACCCATTTTCCCACTCCGTCACCATGTACTGGGTCATCCATAGTCCTCATATCAGAATTGAGTACATTGGATTCTTGCTTCTCCATTCTTGTGATGCTTTACTAAGAAGAATGCATTCTACTTTCATCCAGGTTAATACAAAAGATATAAAGTTTCCATCTTTTTTAGTGGCTGAATAGTATTCCATGGTATTCACAGCTTGTTCGTTCCTGGATTGATGGGCATTTACATTTTTCCCACAATTTGGCAATTATACATTTTTTATTTTATTTTACTTTTTTTATTAAATCATAGCTGTGTACATTTATATGATTATGGGGCATTATACACTAACTTCATAGACGTTCGACACATTTTCGTCACAATGGTTAACAACAGCCTTCCTGGCATTTTCTTAGTTATTGTGGTAAGACATATATATTCCACATTTACTAAGTTTCACATATACCCTTGTAACATGCACCACAGGTGTAATCCCACCAATCCCCCTTCCTCTACCCACTTCCCCTTCCCTCCCCACCCTTTCCTCCTTCCCCCTATTCTTAGGTTGTAACTGGGTTATAGTCTTCATGTGAAAGCCCTAAATTAGTTTTATAGTAGGGCTGAGTACATTGGGTACTTTTTCTTCCATTCTTGAGATACTTTACTAAGAAGAATATGTTCCAGCTCCATCCATGTAAACATGAAAGAGGTAAAGTCTCCATCTT
>CAUYPK010083494.1:0-13486 GCA_963574355.1 Loris lydekkerianus | reverse complement strand
GAGAGCAAGCGATATGAACTGCAGAAACAGAACCAAAATCAAAACCAGAATAATCTCCAACTAATCCAGCAAAAACTGCTACTTGAGCCAAACCACAGTATGCATACCCTTCTCCTCTTCTCAGCCAGTGTAAGCCCAATTCTACTCTGCTTGAGGAAGTCACCTGCTGTTCAGATGGGGGGGGGGGGGGGGGGGGGGGGGGGGGGGGGGGGGGGGGGGGGGGGCGGGGGGGGGGCGGGGCGGGGGGGGGGGGGGGGGGGTGTGGGGGGGGGGGGGGGGGGGGGGCGCTGGTAGGGGGCGGCTGACTGCAGGGTGATGGGTTGGGCCACATATATGGTGCATATTTTTATATATAATAAAATAAATAAATAAATAAATAAATAAATAAATAAATAAATAAAGAAAAATTAAAAAAAAGAAAAAAAAAAAAGCAAAACATAAAGACAAGAGAGAGAAAGAGAGAGAGAGATGCTTTCCTGGTGAGAACTGCTCCTCACAACAGACCCCTGAAACAGGACTTCTTGAAGGGCAGATCCTCAACCAGAAGCAGCAGCAACAATATCATTCCAGACTTCTCAAATCTGAAATTCTGGACACACACCCCCACCCCCACTTCCACCAATCTGGATTTCAACAAACTGGCCAGGTGATTCTGATGCACACAAGTTTGAGAATGTTCATAGTCAAATGCAGAGGCTGAGAAGGTGCTGGGATACTCACACTTGATCTTAGCCAAAAGGCCGAGAAGCAATGGTGCTGGGGTACTCAGCAGGGTGATTACACAAAGGTCTACCTGTCAAGCAGCTGGGACAGTAGACTTCCTCTCCACATGTTCTTGACATTGATCAGGGCTCAGTAAGGGCATTTACCCCCAGGATAAAGTTCCAGGGATAAATAAATACATAAACATTCTTTGGGGGGGGGCTCCTAAAATGAGTGCTGATGGTGGAGGGAAAAGCAGCAGAGCTTGAGAATTTCCTACGTTTTTGATGCTGTGAGAGAGGGGAGAATGATTGTTTCACAATACAGCTCCCTGAAGTTGTAGGTCTTCCAAAGGCGATGAGGAAACAGGCATGTGTTTCAGAATGTAATTTAGTCATCAGGTGGAAACTGAGTCTGCTCATTCAGAAGTTAAAATATCCACTTCACCATCTGTCCCCATCTCACTTGCTACACTGACCTGTGTTCAGAGTTGTTACTCACAAATAGTTAAATAAACATGCTATTTGGCTATGAAAACTTTGTGTTCAGTTTAGAGCAGTCATTGTTTTCTCTGAAGAGTCAGAGAATAAATACTTTTGGCTTTGCGATTTAATTCTGTTACAAATACTCATTTCTACCACTGCACCACAAAAGTAGACATCAAAAAGTGGCCACAGACAATACATACTAGAATAGGTGTTGCTGGTTTCCAATAAAACTTTATTTACAAAAACAAGTGGCAAATGGGCTGCATTTGGCCATGGGCCGTACTTAGTCAAACTTGATTCTACAGTAGACTCTCAAGCTCAAAAATGAACAGAGTTAAAAGGGGGAAATGCCACTCTATAAAAAAGACACTTGTATCTGAGTGTTTACAGAAGCACAATTCATAATCACAAAGATGTGGAAACAACCCAAGCACCCATCAATCCATGAGCAGATTAATAAAATGTGGCATACGTATACTATGGAGTAATACTCAGCCTTAAATTAAAAAAATGGTAAACTGATACCTTTTGTAACAACCTGGATGGAACTGGAGATCATCCACCTAAGTGAAGTATCACCAAATGGAAAAACAAACACCACATGTGCTCACTTTTAAAATGGAACTAAGTGATCTACACATATGTGTGCATATGGTAGTGAAATTCAGTGAAAATCAAGCAGGTAGGAGGAGGAGGGTAAAGGGTAAATTCACAACTAAGGGGTACAACCTGCACTATCTGGGAAATAGACACAATTGTAACCTTGACTCAAACTATACAAAAGTGACGCATATAACCAAAACATCTGTAGTACCCCTGTAACATTCTGGTAAAAAAAGATAAAGACCAACCAGAATCAACTTGGGAGAAAACACAGTTACCAGAGAAAAAGAAGAAAAAATGTTAAAGAGCTTATCAGCCTTGGAAAATACTTGTGAGAGTATTCCATACATAAAATACAGCAAGTTACAGTGAAAAAAACAAAATTCTTAGAAATTATATAAAAGATATAAGATAATCAAGTTCTAGAGATCTAATGTACGGCATAGGTGGTGATGGAAGTGTTAATTAATTTCATTATTATAATCATTACACAATATACGTGCACATCAAATCAGCATGCTATACACCTTTAATATGGATAATGTATAGATATATACAATCTTTGTCAGTGAAATATTTTTAAATAAATTTTTGAAAAAGTCAGATTGCTAGACTGTGTCCTCCAAGTTTCTGATTCAGTAGGTCTGGGGTGGGGCCTGAAAACTTTAGTTTCTACAATTTCACTTCCCGGTGAATGCCGATGCTGCTGTTATACTTTGAAAAACAAAGACGTAGGTCAGGAATTGGCAAACTTTTCCTGTAAAGGACCAGGTAGTAAATATTTCAGGCTTTGTGGGCCGTGCAGTCTCTGCCACAACTACTCTGTGGTTGTAACATGATAGAAGTCATACCACAGGTGACATGTGAGGTTGTGGGCTATGTTCCAGTAGACTTTATTTAAAAGTCGGCAGCAGGCCAGATTTGGCCCTTGTGCCATCATTTGCCAACTCTTGATATAGGTAAACAGGATTCATGCAGGAGATCATATATTCTACAAAGACTCGTTTGTATAGCTTAGGTTCTAAACCTGAGTTCAATGACTAGACTTAGGCCTGATTGCCCTTTCCAAGGCACACTTGTAATAACAATGGAGACAGGATGGCTTTCTTTGGGAACTCCAGCTGGACAGTGCAATGAAGAAAACCAGAAAACAGAGAAGTGGACAAGAACCTCTGAAGGATATTATCAAAGCCACTGAAGAGGTGGCAGTTTGGGTTGAGGAGGCATCTAGCTAAATGGTTCTCATGGAAACCAAGTGTACCCGTTGCATGAGAAATAGCTGAAGGGCCCAGGAAGGGGGCTGCTTGATCCTGATAGGTAGCTGCTAATTAGCAATCAAAACCTAATTGAGATTAACAGCTGTTTTTCTAGTACAGTTACTAACAGGGAGGCAGAAATGGTATGAAGATCATCCAAGCTCGACAAGCTGCTTTTAACATCAGAAAACTGTGAGAATAGAGCAATGTGCCAAGCAAGCAGGGAGATGAAAGTGGCCGTGTACACAGAACTGAGCAGACAGGCCAAAGAGGGCTGCATCCAGAGGACCAATTAGGACGTCTACAGGGGTGCTGGAGGCAGATTAAACGGCCAGAATGCAAACAACACTACAGGGTCTATTCACTGGCTGGTGTGGCTTAGCCACTGCCCGGTTCTCGTGGAGAGAAGGGCACGTTGGTGCAGCTCTCTCAGCTGTCAAGGGGGCCCTTGGGTTAGACTGGAAATTCTTTCAAATGCACAATCTGTGCACCTTCCCAGCACTACTCCTGCGGGTAGAAATATCTATTGTCACCCCATGGGGCTGAACCTGTGACATTTCCATCAGGTGCAGAATGTCACATGGTTAATCTCTCTCTCTTTGACATCTTTTCACTGGGTTTTCTTCTTCCCAGGCAGTCTCAGTCTAGTGGCTCTGAATGGGCTCCCTTAATTAGCACGACTAGCAGAACCAGTGGCTGCCACAAGAACTGTAGCACAGGACCTAAGAGGAGCTAAAAGACTGCAGGATTCAATCAATTTGGTTTAAAGCTCTTAGACATTGGACTGCCTTGGATGTTGGAACTTACTGAAAACTAAAAGACTACATTGTGCTTGACATATAGCTACTCGTGCAATCCTCACCACACCTCTGGGAGTACCTGCATGCTGCTATCGTCCCCATTTTACAGGTGACAAAATTGAGGTAGAGGGGTGAGGAAATGTATCCTGGTTTACACAGCTGTTAATGTTCGAGGCAGGATTTGAACCCCTGCAGTCTGACAGCATCTCTACAGCCCAGCGATATTTTTCTCTCCTAGGACTTCTGTAGAAAGGCAAAAGCTTAGGTCCTTCCCAGATCTGCTGAATTAGAACCTGCATTTGACAAGATCCCCAGGTGATTCCCACACCCATTAAGGTTTAAGAAACGCACCACTGTGCTATATACCCTTTAAAAATACATGCTATAGATGAATATTAATAGCTCTTTAATAGTAAGAGCATAAATCACTTACCAATAACAAGAGCACACTGCAGCTATCCTAATACCAAAAAAAAAAAAAAAAAGCAAGGAGGAAAACATCCTGTATTGAACAATTTTCTCTCTTTAGCCTTCCTTGCTGTTCTTCCTAACTGTTGGATTGTTTACTGAACAAGGCTTATTTTTCTTTCAACTCTCTCTGCCATAGGCCATTTTCACAGTCTATAATTCCTTTTGTTTCAGCAAATACTTGCTTCTATTTTTAAGTGATAATTGCTTCTTTATCACCAAAATTTTTTTCCTTTTCACTCTTGCTTCGAGTGAAGAAAGTACTTAAAGTTCTCCCAGGGTAGCAGATTTCGTTTTCAGAACAAGGTTCTGTTGCATTCCTCCACCTCTGCTTCTTTTTCCTCTTCCTTTCATGATTTTCCTGAAATACTGTTTAGCAAGATTCTACTTACCAACCCATACAGTACAGATGGAAATGCAAAATGAAAAAGTTTAGCAGTTTCTTACAAACAAACATTACTTTCCTTGTGACCAGCTATTACACTCCTGGGTACAGGGTGAGCATCCCTTATCCAAAATACTTGAGACCAGAAATGTTTCAGAGTCTGAATTTTTTCAGATTTTCAAGTATTTGCATGTACATAATGAGGTATCTTGAGGATGAGATCCAAGTCTAAACACAAAATCCATTTGGTTCATATACATCTTGTGCACATAGTCACAAGGTAATTGTATACATTATATAATAATTTTATGCACAAAGCAAAGTTTGTGCACACTGAGCCATTGGAAAGCAAAGCCATCACTATATCAGCCACCCAAGTGGCCCTCGTGTAGTTGTTGGGCATAACCATCATTCCTGGCTCTGAATTTACATGCTACCAATAAGCAATGATTTTCTTCCACTCATGTGCATGTAAGTACTTTAACACTAAAAATATGACATACCATTAATGCAGTGAAAAAACAATGTGTTCAGGGTCAATGTGCAGCACACAGCCACCACTAGAACACCCCATCAGTTCTTAAACAATAGCAGCAGCAACAATCAGAGGCAAGCTTGTAGTCTCAACGGTGCTGTGTTTGGATTCAAGGTTGCCATACACTGTATTTTATTTTTTAGGTGAGAAGAAGCATCAGAGGCAGTTGAGGGACCAGACAATGGGTTCTCTAGGGATGGGGAAGTGTTCTGCTTGATGAATTTTTAAAATGTTTCCTCCAGAGTCATCAGCTTCACTAACACCAGTTTTTGTCTTAGAAATATCTCTTTGATTGTATGAACTGACATGACTTCTTGTTCTGCATTAGTCCTTCAATAAGCGCACCACACATTTTCACCAGGCTGTTTATAGGGACTTTTTTTGCAGTGTTAACAACATCACCTTCGTTGTCACTAGTAATGCAATCACCTTGATTCAGAACTGTTTCAGCTCTTTAGTCACCAATCAATGAATGAACAAACAGAACTTCACTATAAATGTTAAAAACTTCGCTATGCACTTTTCCCAGCTCACTTATGGACTCTAAAGTTAGATGCTTTTTCATATGTAAGGAGGTCAGACATCATTTTTTCTCACTTAACAGGTGGAACCCTTCCAAGTCACCACCTTGTTCATTGCCAGCACTGCACATAACCATAGGCCAGAGGTTACGCCAGGCATGCACAACTGTGTCTTTAGTCACTGTGTTCCTGGCATCAGCTACAGCACATACAGCATCCTTCATGCTAAACTCCTTTTGAAAACTTTCTGCATTCATGCTTCTATTGACTGCTGCTAGTGTCCTCTTCAAGAAAGGGTTTTCACATTTACTCTTCATTGATCTAAGGATATCCTGGCCTTACAGCTGAATTAATGATGACACATTTGAAGAAAAATACATGGCATAGAAATTATTTTTACCAAGACTTTTAGCTGGAGGGTGGGCATAATTGTCATCAAGAAATAACAAACTGTTGCAGCAACAGCCATTTCAGCTTCCCTGTAGCAAACATGAGCCATTGGTACAAAGTGTTGATAAAACCAATCTGAAAGGCCGTCCCTGGTGATTCATACCTTTTTGTTGGCATTATATTGGACTGGTAAAAAAATCACTTCTTGATAATGGTGAGGACACAAGCCTTTGCCTATCACAGCAGGTTTACACGTATGTGTGCCTGCTGCATTAGCACGTCCCAGGACAGTTACTCTGTCCTTGGCATTCTTAATTCCCACAGGGGGCCTGTCTCATCAGCTGTAGTCAGTGTCTTTCTGGGGGAATAACATCAAAACAGTGATGATTCATCAACATTACAGATTTGTTCTAGTATCAGAATTTCATCAGAAATGACCTTGGCAAACTCATCAATGAATTTCTCCACTGCTTCATGATCAGCAGATGCTTTATCACCACAAATCTTTAAGAATGTAATGCTGTGTCTTTCTCAAATTTCTACAGCCAACTTGTTAAATATTCACAGTTCCCTTCAATTTTCAGTTCACATGATAAATTTCTGCTTGTTTCATGATCAGCATGCCAGTAAGTAGTATGTGTTCTCAGCAATCACTGCAATACTGATATCTGCTCTTTCAATACATGAACAAGATCTTCATATTTAGCTTTATATGATGTTTTTCTAATTTTTAATTTACTTTCTGATCATGGATCTTGAACAGTTTCTTCAGGTCATAAATGGTGGTGATTCTAACACCTTAGACCACTTTCCAGTTTTTCTAACACTTGACTTTCTGTGCTATAGATAAATAGAAACATTTCTTTTTCTCATCACTGTTACCCCTAGGGGTATCTTCAGGCATGGCATTTTTGACATTTTCAACAATATCTTTATACCACACAGTAGAAAATAAGTTTTAATAAATGGTGAGTAATGCAGGTCTTGGCCCCATGTGGGGGATCATGGGGAACCTGTCATAGGTGCCCCAAGGCTGCACATGTGCCATCTTATTACCCTTCAGGAGCATGTACAGAAAAGATATATCAAAGACAAGGAGTACTGGGAGAGTCTTTTATTCCTGGGGACACTAAACAAATCATGTTTTGTGTACCTGCATTATTTTTATTTGTTTGTTGATTGGTTGGTCAGAGTCTCACTCTGTTGCAGGCTAGAATGCAGTGGCATCAGCCTAGCTCACAGCAACCTCAACTCCTAGATTCAAATGATCCTTCCACCTTAACCTCTTGAGTAGCTGGGACTACAGGCACTCACCACAATACCTGACTCTTGCTCAGGCTGGTCTGAAACTCCTGAACTCATGGGATCCTCCCACCTTGGCCTCCCAGAGTGCTATAAGCATGTAGCATTGTGTTTGCCTGCACCTGTGTTTTCACTGTGATCTGTCACATGAAGTCATGTGTGGAATTTTCCACTTGTGATGTCATGTCAACACTCAAAAAGTTTCAGATTTTAAAGCATTTTGGATTTCAGATTTTCAGATTTCAGATGCTCAACCTGTACTACTCTAGAGAAACAAAAACTACGTTGACACAAAAACCAACACACAAATATTTATACCTGCTCTATTAATAATTGTCAAAAACTCAAAACAACACAAATGTCCTTCAATGAGTGAATGAGTAAACAAATTGTGTACATCCATACGATGGAATATTAATTGTCAAAAATTCAAAACGACTCAAATGTCCTTCAGTGAATGACTGAATAAAATTGTGGTGCATCCATACAATGGAATATTCAGCAACAAAAGGAATGAAATACTGAGACAGTCAACAGTAAGGATGAATCATTAAACCTTTATGCTAAGTGAGAAAGTGAGGCACAAAAGACTACTGTCTCAAAATAAGACTCTGTCTCAAAATAAAAAAGAAAGAAAGAAAAAAGAAACTGTTATACAAAAACCCAATGCTGGTGGAGGGGCAGTCTGCATTCTGGAATAGTATCACAAAATCCCATACTTAAAAGAAAGCAAATTCTAAACATGTCTTCAGTGTCCCGAGGCTTTAGAATTTGAAATGAGTTCTATATAGATGCCATAAACATCTTGTAATTAAAGAGATGCTAAATGTCAGTTGCATTAATGCTAAGAAAATACAAATGCAATGTTATTGTCTAAAGCTATTGAGATCAGTGTCTCTTCAGTTGATTAAAACTCCAATCTCAATGGACCCAAGTCCCCCATCTCCTTGACTAGAGGAAGATGCTTTTCATAGTGCCCTCCTCTTAAAATATTTCTGGGAATTCCAAGGCTGTGTCTACATGGGTGTGCATGCGCAAATTGGTCTGGTACCTGGTCAACCCCCAAGTCTGAACAGCCCCCTAATTCCACAGAGAGGTGACTCTGAGGCTGTGGGGCTCTCACGTGGCCATCACTTCCAATATTATTGATAAGAGAGATTTGTCCCACCCTGTCTTGATGGTACATTTGATGGGCAACATCAAAATGGTTTGGAAGTCAGGGTTTCATTGTATCTTCTGTAAATAATTGAGAAGAAAAACACTCCTACATTCTCATAAGTTTTGGGGTTCTCAAATATGATTGCTTGAACCCCAAAGCAATGCCCTTAACAAAGTAGCCCTTTCAATTCCCAGTGTTTTTTCTCTTCTTGATTCATAGGCTGGCCTGTGGTCATTTTCAGTATAAGCTACCATGTGGTACCATGAACCAAGACTCCTTTCACACTGAGGCCCTGCTGAGGAGTCTTCTGTGCTGTGCCAGAGCTCTCTTCTCTTTGGGGCTGGGGGAGAGGAGCATCACCCTCCCCTTTGTAATCCAGCTCTCACCAGGGCTACCCCAGTTTGCCCTCTATCTATAAATCTCTGAAACTTAATTATGGGCAGAGTTTAACTGAAGAGTCTCTTTGGCCTCTGTAAAAACTGGTGGCAATAAAGAGATGCTTAAAACGCACATGTCAGAAGCACCAATTTCAGCTCCTGCTCAGCCACCAACTCCTATTATACAAAGAAAACTCTTCTCCAAATATAGTTTGGTGTTTGGTTTGTTTTTTTTTTTAATTTTAAAGAGAATTCTTTAGAAGCCTGTGTACTATATTCTAGAATGAAAAGAGAGCTGAATAATCATGTTCTGAAAAGGGAAGAACCTGAACAATTTCAGGGCTTCACAAAGCATTAAATGCATGTATAGTCATATTTCAAACATAACAAACAAATATAGGAAATAATGCAGCAAAAAATGTTGTTACCCAGTATTATCAAATCATACAGCTGTTGCTAGATATATTTAAGTAATAAGTACCCAGTGGGAGCTTCTGTGTGATACACCAAATGTGGATGTGAATTCTTTGCAGTGCTGCTTATTAAGAGTTTATTTCTCCATTTCTTGACTTTAGGCTGGCTTCATAACTGATTTGAACAACAAGATGTGGTAGAAGGATATCATGTGACTTTTAGGCGTTGGCCTTTAGAAAGAAACCTCTTAGCTCTCTCTCTCACTGTCTTGGAACACTGCCACTTTGTGAACAAGCCCCATCTGGGCTCCTTGAGGATGAGAGAGTTCAAGAAGAGGGGGACAGGTGCAGGCATCAAAGCTGAGGGCCCAGAACTGAGAGTGAGGACACCTGGGAACAGCAAGTCCTTCTGACACTTGGTCCAAGACCTGTGTGAGAGCCCAGACAATAGCACATGGAGCAGATGAATCATCTCGGCTGAGCCCTGCCCAAGTGTCAGCCCACAAAACCATAAGCAAATACGTAGCTATGGAAAGCCACTAGGTTCGGGATGATCTGTTATGTAGCAACAGACAACTGAGACACCCTCGTCAATGTCTCCCATGGTCATCCCTGCCAAAAGGTAAATAAATATAACGAATCCTTCCAATGCATGCTTATAGAATTTTACTACACAATTGTGTTTCCTTTAAAAAAGGAATATGATTGTTGCTTGGCAGTGTTTTTAATCATATACAAATGGTATCCAACTCCATTTTATGATTTCCTTTTTTATACATTATTACATTCAGATTTACATAGGTTGATTTTCTCAGCTTTACTTCATTTGATTTCATTGCTGTGTAGTATTCCAATGTTTAAATAAACTACAATCTATTATTTTCTTCTCTTTCCTTCTTCCCTCCCTCCTTCATTTTCCTCTGTCCATCTTCTTCTTCTAGTTTGTTTTCCTGTGATTCTGAGGTTTGAAGCCTGAAAATTACATTTCCGCGATTCCCCTGGAGAGAATGACAAGGAGGAAATTTAGGTTTGGCCAATCAGGTGCACTTACATGCAGTCTGGGGCAGCAATGGCTATGGTTTTGCTGTTACCACTGTTTCTATTATTAAGCAGAGGTGTGAAGGGGGTTGTTTTTCTGTGGCAGTGACAGAGACCCAGTGCCCAGATTCTGGGTTACTTTCATTCTGCTGGTGCCACCATTGAGGTAGAGCATGGCTCTGAGCATGGCTGCAACAGCACCAAAAGCAGAGGTATGTCTATCAGTTTCCTGAACCTGCCAGGTGATTTGTTGATCATAGAAAAGGCTGCAGTTCCCATGGTGACCCAGCTCTGCACTAAGATGTTCCATCTGGAAAGTTGTTCCAACTTCAAGATTGGGGTTGCATTTGTGAGTTACCTCTGGCTCTGCTGCTCCTGGCTGGGCTTGGCTGCACAGTTCTGCTTCAAAATGAAGATATGCATTTAGCCCCTGGGAGCTGACTGGCCTCCTTTGCCACTTGTGTGTTCATTTAAGGGCCTTGACTGAAAGGGTTGTAGCTACCTACGGAGAAGCTCATCACGGCAATGGCAGAGGGCAAAAGCACCAAGTATGTGGGTTGTTTTTTTTTAAGTTAAAAATGCTTTTTTAAATTCTGAAACAATCACAAACATATATAAGAGTTGTAAATGCACAATTAAGTACTTTACCCCCCAAACCATTTGAACATAAGTTGCCAAACATGCCCTCATCATATTACCCCTCAACGTTAAAGTATATTTCTACAAACAAGGACATTCTCCAG
The DNA here is from genome assembly GCA_963574355.1 of Loris lydekkerianus. Taxonomy (NCBI): domain Eukaryota; kingdom Metazoa; phylum Chordata; class Mammalia; order Primates; family Lorisidae; genus Loris; species Loris lydekkerianus. The sequence goes on along the minus strand of CAUYPK010083494.1, from coordinate 2,306 downwards.
ACAAGGAGGATTTAACCACCAAATTCAGGAAATCTGTACTGATTCATTCATTGTTCCAGCTGATCCTCAGACGCCACTCACATTTAGCCAGTTGTCTCAACAATGTCCTTTATAGCAAATGGGTCCAGTTTGGAGGCACAGGATCTCAGTGTGACCTGTAACTGAGGACATTCACTTGGACTGTTGGATTATAGTGCTGTTGGCTGCATTTCTCTTCAAGGGCTATCTTTGTTCCTTGTAGTTAATAAGTATTCTGTGGGGAGGTACTCCCAAACTATGTAAATACCCTCTTCCTCATCAAACTTTCAATTAATCGATTTATTTATCTATGTATTTGCATGGACTCTTTTATTTAATGGGTATAATCTTTTGTTACAATTTTGTTGATATCAACTTGCTACCATTTTTGCCAGAGGAAGCTACTGGAGGTTGGCTTCTGTGTCACTGTGACAGGTCCTCCATAAGCACCCTCCTGCTTTCTGGCATATTAGATGATGGTTTCATCTTATCCTTCCCTGCCCACAGCCCTGACAACAGCCATTTTGCCTGGTTTCTTCTAGTAAAAATGCTATTTAAAAGCCAACCTTGTGCTAGATGCCTTCATCATGCTATTGAAGTGCTGCTGCTGCCAAATCTTTTCACACTCTCAGCAGACAGAGTGAGGGAACACTCGTGAATTTATATCATAAATACATGCATACTTATACTTATGTTTGTTTCTGTATACACTTTTCTATGTATTGCAATCTATGTCTTCATAGTCATATTTTCAATTCAAGTCCCAAACCATGGGGTTCATTCTACTTTTCTATATATTTGTAACATGAGCAAACCAGCTCCCCTTATCCTTGGTTTGTTTACTTCTTTGATCAATCTTCCTGATTGTGAGAAATTTCCCACACCCCATGGTGTGCACTGTTCTCCTGCCACTGGGCCCTGACCCTCACAAATGGACTGACGGCCTCCTTAGCTAGTCTTTGTTTCCATGCAGCCCTGTCCTCACTGTGAGGGTCCCTTATCCCCCCAGTAACACCTTCCTCAGCCTGCTCAGAATCTGTGTGAAGGCCAAGGGGGAAAGAGCAGGGATGTTAAGAGAAAGGAAACTCATGGTGTTTAAATCCCCTTCCTTTCTCTCTTCTTTGGAAATTTGAATCATCACTTTCTCTCCCTGTGTATGGACCTGTTTGTGTTCTATTCCTTTCCTTGGTACTGCTTCCTCCCTTCAGGTTGCTCTTACCATAAACCATCTTTCCTCAAACTTCTTTTTGCCTAAAGCTCTCACTCTAGACCCACTGCACCATCAAATTCTCCAACAGAGCCTCTTTCATGCCTCCATAGCAACCTGATGTCCTTGGTGGCAGCCACCAAGGACCTGCCAGTCACCACACATGTAGCCTCCCTTTAGGGTTTTCCCTGCTCTGTGTGGTGTCACAGGTTGTCCCCCACCCGAGAGCCCACCCCTGTGGGAATGCTCCCTCTCACTCTCACCCCTGCTCCCTTCCATCTTCTCCAACCCTTCTGTTGGCAGCTTGTCCCCCATTCCCAGAGATGGGATCCCCAGGTATTTGCTCCCCAGGCATCTGGGCTTCTTCTCTTTTTAGTCTATATTTGCTCTCTGTGAAATTTTATTTTGTCAGTGTCTTCATTTCTATATGGATGACTCCCACATTGACACCACAAGTTTGACCTCTTTCCTGCCCAGTAGGATATTTCTCCATGATCACCATGAGCTATTTCTCTGTATCCACCACCCTCATCCCCCAGATACCACAATTCAAAATTTATTCAGTTCTTCCCTTTTCTGGGAAGATACTATTGTGCTTGTGCTAGATACTATCAATATGTATATTAATAATACACAGTTTGTGCAAAAAAAGGTCTTATCAAAGCTGGAAACTACAGTCATCTTCAATACCTCTTTGTCCCTTACACCCAATTGCTAACTCATCTTTCATGCCACTTTAAATATTACCTTTGTAAAATGCAATTCCAATCAAATCACTTCTTTACTCAGAAGCTATCAACGTCACTGACCACAGTAAAAAGCTCTAGTTCTTCCAACATGGTCATGTCTTGCCACTCCTTGCTCTTCCTCCTTCCAGGCTACTGGCGTTCTTCCTATAACTCAAACTAAATGTTTATTTTGTGCCTCTAAGCTATTTCCTTCTTTTTTTTTTTTTTTTTTTTGAATTTATTTATTTTTTTATTGTGGAGAAGGTTCAGGGAAAGAAGGCGGGGGAAGAGGTGAGTGACAGGGTCGGGCCAGTGGCATGGTACCACATTGGCTGTATCTAGGTAGAGGCAGT